>JAUCBJ010008072.1:0-43321 GCA_032718475.1 Nemertoderma westbladi
TCAGGAACTCAAATTAACAATAAAATAGTGAAATGTTAGGTTACATTTTTGAGTGTGTCTCTGCCATTCGTAAGACCATGATTTCTTGCCATAATACTGTTAGAATTATAAATAATAATTTACTTTAAAATTAAATTACTAGAAATAAATTACTGAATTACTGATTAAACACTGGAAATCATTTGTGAGTTAGAGGGTACACTGAGAGGCATTATTTAGAAGTCCATCAGTTCCAATACCGGTAGTATTGTAGGCCTATATCCTAACATACTCTAGAATTATAAAGAGTATGTGGTTTCATTAATCCAATAAGCTTTATGTAGAACTGCGACACGCGATGTCAATCATGGGAAGGCCGGCATGCAAGATCTATAAACAAACAGAGCCGCTGCGGAACAGTCAGGGTGTTAGCCGGTTAGACCACAGTCAACCCAATCCAAAAGAACTTCTGAACTTGTAGTAAAGTTAAATGTATTTGCGGGATCCGAATCAACTAGAGTACCGGTACCTCTGATTTCAGCCTCCAATTTGCTCCTAAAGTTGTCAGGTCTGCGGGTTTTGGATTGCCAGCCACCAACAGACCAAGCCGTCAGAAGAATAATCCTGAAGAGAATATTTGCAGTTGGCCGCAGTTTCTGGTAGGTAACTCCATTACTGGTAGCCATGTGCTGATGTCAGGATGTGACAGAAACGTTAGCCATGGTAGTAAATCTCGAGCAAGGTGGGAACCGTAGATATGATCATCTCATTCTAGCCCGATGTACACAGCGGCATTGATACATGGATAGCTGGATAGTGCAGCAATGGAAATGTACCTGTGGTATGTCTGTATGTCCTCCACTGACCTGTAACAAATTGTACACTTCTTGTAGTTGTTGTATATAAATACAAAATAATATTGACAGTAATACCGGTACTGTAATACGGTCAACATCATGCCTGGGCCTAAGCCCCCTAAACTGCAAAAAGTCAATAAATACTAGGCATACTACACTAATAAATAAATAGGCCTACTACTAAACTAATAAATAAATACTACCGGTACTAAACTAATAAAAAAAATACTAACTAAACTAATACTGTAAAATAAATAAATACTACCGGTACCGGTACTAAACTAATAAATAAATACTGGTACTACTCTACTACGGACCGGTAAAACTATAAAATTTGTCTGTTTCAGTGTTTGTGAACTTACCAAAATCAGAAATACCGTAAAATGGGGCTACTTTGCCCACTTGGCCCAAAGTTGATGGCGTCGACGGTTGTTAAATATGTCTATACTTTGAATAAAGTCAATATGAATGTATCCATAGGGTACTCCAGTAATTATTTTATGTGATAAAACTTTACTATGTAGCTTTTTTTTGTGTTTGCATATAGTTTTTTAAAAATTCCTGCATTGGGCAAAGTTGCCCCACTTGTGGACAACTTTGCCCATTACAGTTTTTTCATAGCAAATTACACCATTTTCGCCATATTTTCCCTAAACTTTGTCTTACAATTTGTAGAATGTTCACTAGTTTAGGCAAAATTGACATAAATCAGGACAACTTTGCCCACTGGCAAGATTTAAAAAAAAAACCTAACCCAATTCACCATCGCATAGTGAAATGGGAGGCATTACTGTATATATGAACATATATAACAAAGAACTTACACTAACAACAGACTAATGCCAGAATGCACAAACACTATTAAGAATATAATTTCATATTCATATAAGAAATATTTCATATAAACAAACTACAGTAGGCCTATATAAACAAAGTTGAAGCTCAGTTATTTAGAAAACAGTATGCTAGAGTTCACGTTCCATGCACAAGCAGTTCAAAATCAAAACAATAGGCATAAGCTATACCGGTATATAGAGTTCAAGTTCACGATCAAAGAGTTCGAAAACAGGTTCAAGTTCACTTTGCGGGAGATCAAAATCAAAACAATAAGCTAGAGTTCCAGTTCACGATCCAAGAGTTCGAAAAGAGTTAAAGTTTACATTGCAGGAGTTTGAAATCAAAATGATAACCTGCTAGAGTTCAAGTTCACGATCCAGGAGTTCGATATCGAAATTCCAATCAGCGAACAATTCTATAGGACTGCTGTGACCACTCATTGGGCTAGCCGGTAATCTGGTAATATTTCATCAAAAGCACAAATAACTGCAATTGTCCCCTCACTGCTATCAGTGGCAGCAGACGTATTACTATCATCATGGCTATCTGAGATATCAGGCCAGCATTCACTGCTAACAGATGAGTCAGAACTCAACACAATTTCATCATCAGACTGTTGTGGGAATAAATTCCTTCCTGCCCCTCTCCCAATCACCCCCTGCAACCTTTGACTGTGAGTATTTCCACGTCCTCGAGTACCCCGACCACGACCACGACTGCGCCCTCGACCCCGATTTTGATTCTCCTTATCTTTCCTTTGAATGTATATGTCTTCGGCAGACACTGATTTACCAGCTGGTACATCCAATTTGTAACGTATTATATTGTATTAAATGTTAAGGTGGGCAAAGTTGTCCGCCTTTTATAAAATTTGGGTTTCGTTGCATAAAAGTAAATTTTACATCAAGTTGGTTAATCGTTGAGGACTGAAGCTTTGATTTTATTATTGCTGAATAACTGTGAATTTGATATAAAACTGATTTGATGGTGTGGGGGGTTGACAAATAATTTTTGCAAGTTGAAGTTTGGGAGGTTAAAATTTTGTCATTTTTGATGAGCAACATAAACACGATGATAAATAAATTATTGTATATAATTATCACTGTAACGGTATACTCTTATAATCTCCAATTATTGTTCTACACAATAGTACAAAAATTAATAATTAATTAATTAATTAATTGGTGGCAAATACTGTTTATATTGACCAAGAAAAGATCGGGCAAAGTTACCCCACTGGGCAAAGTAGCCCCATTTTACGGTATAAGTTCTGATGTTCTGAAGTTTATAGGCCCATGACCATATCACATCACAGTATCTCTTACAGAAGGGCTAATAAAAAATTCGACTCGATTTTTCTCACGTAATTGACCATCCCGAATCCAACAAACAGTTTTTTTTTAATTATTTTAAATTCAATAGTACACTCAAAATGTATCTTACACTTGATTTTGCTTTTCAAAATGTCGAAGCCAGGCCAGTAACCCCCCCCCCCCCCCCCCCAGTATTTTTTCTAATATTTTTTTTACCGTGCAGTTATGTTGTTGTTGGCCTTATCTTGTTTGTTCGCTTTGAAATAGTTAATGTTTGATTTATATTATTTGATTTGTTTGTACACGATTGATTTGTACACGAAGTTGGGCCTTCGAGCAGTACGTGAGATAAATTTATGTCAAGCCCCTAACAGTGTCAGTTCGTTTCACTTACTCCATGGCTTGCCTCACAAACCACGTTGCGAATTGTAGGCCCCTATATATATAGCCACTCCAATGTAACACATGATTTTAACGAGAATTCTACATTCAGATATGGTGCCTTTTTGGTACAAATCAAGTTAATATTACGTCCACGCCGTCGAAAATACGTTAAGACCAGATCCATCCAATTTCGACGTCGAATTCACGTAAATAGGGCGGCCAAAGTTACATAGATTCAACGTAGATATTTGATTGAACACGATTGAGTTGAATTAACACCCACCCCACCCCACCCCACCCGCACTTAGTACTGTGGTTAATTTAATCCCGGCCCCACTCCACCCGCACTTAGTACTGTGGTTAATTTAACCCCGGCTCCACTCCACCCGCACTTAGTACTGTGGTCAATTTAACCCCCGCCCCACTCCACCTGCACTTAGTAATGTGGTTTATTTAACCCCCGCCCCACTCCACCCGCACTTAGTACTGTGGTTAATTTAACCCCCGCCCCACTCGACCTGCACTTAGTACTGTGGTTAATTTAACCCTTGCCTACTCCACCCACACTTAGTACTGTGGTTAATTTAACCCCCGCCCCACTCCACCCGCACTTAGTACTGTGGTTAATTTAACACCTGCCAAACCCCGCCCGCACTTAGTACTGTGGTTAATTTAACCCCCGCCCCACTCCACCCGCACTTAGTACTGTTGACAAACAACTGATTTCTGACAACCGACAGCAGACAAACCATAGGTGACTACTGATAACCGACAGCAGACAACGGAAAGCAAACAACCGACAAAAGACAACCAACAACATACAACCGACAAGAGAGAACCCATACCAAACAAGCAAAAGCAGAAAACTGACATATCGTAACACCTAGACTTTAATATTTAAACATTTTTTAATTCGAGGGAATACTTTAATTTGGGTGTTCTTTGGGTTATGAGGTTGGGCGTTGTTTGGGTTACGAGGTTGGGTGTTGTTTGGGTTAGGATGATCGGCGTTGTAAGTTGTAAGTTTAAATTTGAGTGTGACGAACAAGCCTCGTCGAACAAAATGAATTCATTATTGATGTTTCCTTTCAAAAGTTACATTAATTACATTTTTACATTAAATGTTAAAAGCATATTGAGAAAGTTTTAAATTAAAATTTAATAGTATTTTTCAAATCATTGGTTTTTAAGATTAAAAGCCATTTTCTATTATTTAAAATATTTTTTCAAAATATTTATATTTAATGACTTACGTCGATTGGTTGGAGTTGTCGGTACTTTGGGCAGCTCGCATACGTAGGCCCGTTGTCGGAGGCAGTGGTCGTCGGACCAGCAGCTCCCCTGCACCCGGAAGACGACGCAGTCGGCGTTGGTAGTGACGCCGCCCCAGGGTTTATCGTTGGGCTCCTCCACGCACCAGAAGGGGTCGGTATCCAGCGGGCTGCGGTCCGACCACACGAAGTCCCCTTCGTTCTCGCTGTCTGTCAACCCGATCCACGCGTCCTTGTCGCCTTTGATCGCGGAGATCAGCTCGAAGTATTGCTCGTGGCTCTTTCGGTTGGGCCAATTGGCCTCCCAGATCGGCGCAAGCGGTGGCCGCATCCGCGAAGTTCTTACGTTCCAGAATATAAACCATATCGTATTCGGCAGACTATAAGGAAATTAAATTCATTAATTATTTATTTTCATGACTAAATAAATCTCTGAAAGTCTATTTTACGGCACAACAATAAAAACATTTAGTTTACCAACCCGATTCAGTATTCTCCTCCCCGCCGTTGATGAAGATGTCCTCTAGCTGTTCAATTAAGAATTCCGCAGTTATCAGGTTGTAGATAAAACGACACATGTGTGTAATTCTGTGTTATCATAAGCGAACCGTAATCGACTTGTCATGTGGTATAATAATTTATTACATGAGCGTAGAATTACACTTCATTGGACATAGTTAATTTTAAACCAATAATGAATTTATTTATATATCAAATACTACCACTTTCTATTGCAAATATGTCTAATATGAAGTCTTCCCTACATAATGCGTAATTATGGTGATACAGCTGATTCTCACTTTCAATACATATATATTAAAAAATTTACAACAAAATCTATGTATTCCAATTACTTTATATATTATAAATTAATTACTACAACACAATACTTTTGTTTTACAATAAATTATTATTAGTACAAAATATGTATATCTAATCATTTTTGCATTACTTTTCAAAGCACATTGTATAATTTTACGATAATTTTTCTAAAATTATTTTTAACCCTTTCGCACCTAAAGCAAGATTTTATTTGTGGCCCAAAAGTCTAAACTAAAATCATAAATATTAAATTTGTCAATCTTTCTGTCTTGTTGTCTGTCAAGACAAAGAAGAATACAAAATAACTAACATTCTCGCTCTGGAGATTTTACAGGTTGGTGATTTCATTTCTGATGTAAGTTTTCACTTTTACATAAATTAGTCTGTTTCTATGTCTGTCAGTCTTTCTGTCAATCGGTCTGTCAAAACTAAAAAAGAATACAAACTAACATTCTCGCTATGGGGTTTTAAGGGGTACTGAGTTAATTTCTGATGTCAGTTTTCTCGTTTACATAAATCTCTGTATGTCTATCTGTCTTTCTATCATTAAGTCAGTCAGTCTGTCAAAACTTAAAAAGAGAATACAAAGTAACTAACATTCTCGCTATGGTGGTTTTAAAGGTTGCTGATTTTACTTCTGATGTCAGTTTACACGTTTACATATATCTAGTCTGTCTGTCTGTCAGTCTGTGATGCATTTCGCATAGGCCTGTGTCATAGCCATAGTAGTGACGCATACGCATGCGTCATAGGTGCGAAAAGTTTAAATAAATTTTGTATTTTAAGCAGTTTAAAGACAGTAGAAAAAATTTAAATGTTAATTTCTGTACAATTTCCATATAACAATATTACAACAAACCCCGGAATATAGTGTCATAATTCTATGATATGACCCCACCCCCTCATTTTTTTTTTACAAATCTTAATAAAATAACATTAGATTTCTAACAGAAATTATTTCAACTCCCGACCAATTTCTCAGTAATCCAGAATTTTTAGCCTACAAGGTTACAATATAATTGCAATATGAAACTGCATAAATATCACCATGCACACTTTTTTATACGTCTATAGCTAAAGATTGAATGGAAAAATAAAAATTGTTATTAACACAATAAATAGTCGGGAAGTTAAACTATCTCCTTGATATATACGTAATTTTATAGAATGACAAATATGAGTTAACATATTTTTTCCTTTCAAAAAATTGCATACTTTTCAAAATTATACAACTAATTTGATACTAAACTAGGTAATCTTATTAGTTGTAATAACTCCAACGTACAACATCTCCAACTATTTTTATACAATAAAACCACCATTAAATCTTTCTTTTTTATACATCATTATAAAACAAAACAAAAGTAGTGCAAAATAAAATTTTGAAGTAAATTACACTAAATTACTAGATCTAAATTTGTTGAACTAAATTAATTACTATATTAAAACAATAATGGGAAACTTTTTTACAAAAAAAACCCAACGATCAGCCACAATCCCGTCCGTCCGCGCCAGTTTCCCCACCATTAACACAAAGCCACTCTGCTACCAAACATCCAGCTCCAATATCACCTCCACCACAGATAGAACAGTACCCAGTCGCCTTTGGTCCGACAGTCGATGATTCAGCTCCGTCTACTCCGACAATACAAAATCAATCTGCTACGAATCAACCACCTCTATTACCAGCTCCACAGATAGGACAGTACCCAGTCGCCTTTGGTCCGACAGTCGATGGTTCAGCTCCGTCTACTCCGACAATACAAAATCACTCTGCTACGAATCAACCACCTCTATTACCAGCTCCACAGATAGGACAGTACCCAGTCGCCTTTGGTCCGACAGTCGATGGTTCAGCTCCGTCTACTCCGACAATACAAAATCACTCTGCTACGAATCAACCACCTCTATTACCAGCTCCACAGATAGGACAGTACCCAGTCGCCTTTGGTCCGACAGTCAATGGTTCAGCTCCGTCTACTCCGACAATACAAAATCACTCTGCTACGAATCAACCACCTCCTTTACCTGCTCCACAGATAGGACAGTACCCAGTCGCCTTTGTTCCGACAGTCTATGGTTCACCTCCGACAATACAAAATCACTCTGCTACGAATCAACCACCTCCATTACCAGCTCCACAGATAGGACAGTACCCAGTCGCCTTTGGTCCGACAGTCGATGGTTCAGCTCCGTCTACTCCAACAATACACAATCACTCTGCTACGAATCAACCACCTCCATTACCAGCTCCACAGATAGGACAGTACCCAGTCGCCTTTGGTCCGACAGTCGATGGTTCAGCTCCGTCTACTCCGACAATACACAATCACTCTGCTACGAATCAACCACCTCCATTACCAGCTCCACAGATAGGACAGTACCCAGTCGCCTTTGGTCCGACAGTCGATGGTTCAGCTCCGTCTATGTAAAAGCTTCTGTGGGATGTAACTGGCCCTTCGCCCCGCAACCCAGTTTTTCCCCCATACGCTAAAATACTCTGAAACCTACTGTAAAGGTTTTTCTGGGATATGACTGATTTGTTTTCTTTGATAACCAGTTCCCCCCTCCAAGGCGTTGGAATCCTTTAAGAGGGATCTGAGCTGTTCGATTGGCCAGCCGGCTTGGGAAGGTTGCCCTAGTTACCCATAGCCCTGCGTTGAGTTAGTTCTGATTTCGACCAATCCCGAGCTACTGAACTGAAATTATCCTGTCTCACTGCTGATTACATGTGTTGAACGGGATTCTTGGAAAATAAGAGAGCTAAAGTCACGGGACTTTTTGTTATGATTTTAAGACTTTATTATCAGTGTTTTAAGACCGTGTTGAAATAGCGAAATGTTTTCTGCCTTTTTATAAGAACATTAGTAGGCTAAATTATAGAAAGCATAGCTATTATCTTACCAATTCCAAACAAACAAACGATTCAATGCAATCTAATTATATCTTAACCTACCGTCATACTGCTTTTACTGTTTGTAATTTTGTATCAGTATAATTGGATGTTATTAGTTGAAGAATATCAATAATCAACCCACAATTTTCCCAATATCCTTGATACACTACAGGTTAGAGAGAAGGGTTATGTACAACAATTGCGACTTTATTATTGTGTTTGTAGTGAATCTAATGTTGTTTGACAGACACTACCTGAGTCCAGTGCATATCTCTTTATACCTGATCAAAGTCAGTAACTGTCGGCATATCAGTGAGCAGTGTTGTGCGTTACCGGTAGCGTGCGTGATTGTAAAGTGATTTGGATCTGATAATAAAGCATTCCTAAAGAATGCGCCCTATGCTTGAAATTTAAGCCATATCGTTGTGTGTAATATCAGTCATAACTCTGTTTACATAGGTAGAGCGCCACGTCCTAAAAGGAACTGCTAATATTTCCCGAAAGTGAATAATATTTGTCAGAGATTATATATTAGTAATCAATCGAATAATACAGTAGGCTTGACCGCAAATAAATTTAAGCCCACGAATCCAGTCTCCCGGTGTTATAAACGGGTCATTTGGACGCGCATGGACTGGCTTCGGCTAATGTTTTTGGTTTGTTTTGTATTAAATCTTATCATCTTAAAAAAGGCAGATTATCAATAAAGACATATAAATTTCGGCAGGTTAAACTGCTGAAGGTCTATAAAAGCGCGTACAATAATAGCTATCGATCTTATTTGCGGTAAGCAATAAGATTGAAAGGTACCGGTACATCAGAACCGGTACCAGTAGGTCAGTAGGCCCAACTGTCATAACCGGTACTATTACCGTAGGTCCGTAGGCCCAACTGTCATAACCGGTACTGCTGTGCAAGTACATTAGTATTATTTCGATTGTGATATAGTGTATATTGTAGGCTGCTAGGGGATTAGGGATTGATCACCCCTCATTCTTCTGTACAGTTTACTTATTTCTGTCGATTTTATTCACGTGTAAGTTAGTATTGAGCCGAAGACGTGTAAGTCTGCTCAGATTGTTCAGATCATTGAGGCTAGACTGTTGTCTGACTGTTGTTAGGCTTGAAGATTACAGCGTGTGTAGAGAGTCTGATAGGTGCCAGTTAGTAAGTTGGGGCAACTCGTAAGTTGTAAGGTCAACCCCCATAAAGAATAAGCCGCGCTACCTTATTAGCACGCATACTCACTAACAAGTTTCGGAATCTGCATATACTGTGGTTATTTAGGCTTGATAGTAGTCCGTCAGCGTTTATACTGTACTGTCTGTATAGTCCGTTCAGATACCGTAATAGTATTATTTAGATATTTTGTAGGCTGGATTGTTGCCTAGCTGTTGTTGGGTCTGAAGAGATTGCCGCGTGTGTAGAGAGTCTGATAGATGCCAGTTAGTAAGTTGGGGCAACTCGTAAGTTGTAAGGTCAACCCCCATAAAGAATAAGCCGCGCTACCGTATTAGCACGCATACTCACTAACAAGTTTCGGAATCTGCACATCCTGTGGTTTATTTGGGCTTAATGGTAGTTTGTCAGCATCCGGTTTGTATTTTATTTGAGTATTCTGTACGGGTAGCGTAATATTTATTATTCAGAGTTTATGCGATTACTCGCAACATTCATGTCCCCAAGTTTATTCCTACAGTAATTGTGTTTGTTATACATACCGTTATAGTTAAATTAACCCCAGTACTACACGGGCTGCTTGGCGTAGGTAAAGACTGGTGACTTAGTGCCCCGGTCACTCCAGCAGATGCTGTGGTTCTTTTAACTGTTCAAGTATATTTAACTACTGGTTATCTGTTTTTACAAGTACCTGTACCTAATTTAGGGTTTAATTTAGTTTAATAGAGTTAATTTAGGGAAAAATAAGAGAGCTAAAGTCACGGGACTTTTTGTTATGATTTTAAGACTTTATTATCAGTGTTTTAAGACCGTGTTGAAATAGCGAAATGTTTTCTGCCTTTTTATAAGAACATTAGTAGGCTAAATTATAGAAAGCATAGCTATTATCTTACCAATTCCAAACAAACAAACGATTCAATGCAATCTAATTATATCTTAACCTACCGTCATACTGCTTTTACTGTTTGTAATTTTGTATCAGTATAATTGGATGTTATTAGTTGAAGAATATCAATAATCAACCCACAATTTTCCCAATATCCTTGATACACTACAGGTTAGAGAGAAGGGTTATGTACAACAATTGCGACTTTATTATTGTGTTTGTAGTGAATCTAATGTTGTTTGACAGACACTACCTGAGTCCAGTGCATATCTCTTTATACCTGATCAAAGTCAGTAACTGTCGGCATATCAGTGAGCAGTGTTGTGCGTTACCGGTAGCGTGCGTGATTGTAAAGTGATTTGGATCTGATAATAAAGCATTCCTAAAGAATGCGCCCTATGCTTGAAATTTAAGCCATATCGTTGTGTGTAATATCAGTCATAACTCTGTTTACATAGGTAGAGCGCCACGTCCTAAAAGGAACTGCTAATATTTCCCGAAAGTGAATAATATTTGTCAGAGATTATATATTAGTAATCAATCGAATAATACAGTAGGCTTGACCGCAAATAAATTTAAGCCCACGAATCCAGTCTCCCGGTGTTATAAACGGGTCATTTGGACGCGCATGGACTGGCTTCGGCTAATGTTTTTGGTTTGTTTTGTATTAAATCTTATCATCTTAAAAAAGGCAGATTATCAATAAAGACATATAAATTTCGGCAGGTTAAACTGCTGAAGGTCTATAAAAGCGCGTACAGTCTACTCCGACAAAACAAAATCACTCTGCTACGAATCAACCACCTCCATTACCAGCTCCACAGATAGGACAGTACCCAGTCGCCTTTGGTCCGACAGTCGATGGTTCAGCTCCATCTACTCCGACAATACAAAATCACTCTGCTACGAATCAACCACCTCCATTACCAGCTCCACAGATAGGACAGTACCCAGTCGCCTTTGGTCCGACAGTCGATGGTTCAGCTCCGTCTACTCCGACAATACAAAATCACTCTGCTACGAATCAACCACCTCCATTACCAGCTCCCCAGTTAAACATGAGTATGTGTTTCATATATGGTTGCCATAAATAATTCGACATGTGATACATATATGTAAATGTTAGTGTTGTCAAATGTGATCCATATGTGGAATGTTCACATGTGATACACATATGTTTTTCATGTGACAAGTGCGACAAAAAGAGTAAAAATTTAAACAGACCGACCAATCACTGGTGTTGGTCTGCATTTCCTATAGAGAGGTGGGGGGGGGGGGGGGGTAGCCTACCTCAGTACCTTATCCAATCCTACACCCTATCCTACGGCCCTACACCTACCCTATATATTTAGAGAAGGAAGCATCGGAGTATATATGAAAATACTTAATCCATAGTGATATGAGAGTATCCTTAATAGATTTTGGTGATGATCCGTAAATTCATATTCTATTAGTTAGATTTAATTAAGTTATCTAATTTTAAGCTATAATAGATTATTCATTTTGATAAATCTTCGAAAATTAATTAATTCTAAGATCATATAATTGCTCATATGATATTTTATATCTAATTTTAAGACATCTTTTCCATACAACATATATATACCACATATGAAACATATGTTCAATTTTTAACGGGATAAGAACTGCAATAGGGCTGCCTACCATACAGATGGTATAGTGCATGTATGTTATCTGTCTATGTCTGTACCCCTTACTGATACTTAGCAGCGCAGATGACAATGCACAACCACAACCTGACAAGTGGAAACCACCGTACAGCCATACATATGTTTGTCTAATTCTGTTAAAACAGCACTGTACAATGCACATGCACAGCACAATGTGCATAGTGCAAGGCAGAAAGCAGGCAAGTCACACACTGCATCACTGAACAATTGAGTGGACTATGATAAGCGGTAGGCTTGTGCAACGCATTATGCTGTTATGGGTAAAATATAAAATAATTTGCGATTCACTAGCCAAACTGCAAGCAACACTGACGTGGTTAAGAAGAAAGATTGCAGGATCAGACTATGAAATGCCTATCATTTTAAGAATGTGTCCCACCACCAGCCCTCAAATGCAATAAACAAAACAATTGGACGATCGAGACTATATATGGTTACTTCAATTTAGTGTCCATACAGCCTTCACAGATCATTTAAATCTTATAGCAGGCTTATGTATTGACTATACATTATATGGTTAAATAGCAGGTACTTTGAAAATACAGTATAACAAAAAATATAGATTCAACGTATTATACTGCTGATTAAAACGATATTTGTTCTTAATGCAAAAAGCTGAGTAGTGACATCAACAAATTCCGCATCCCCCCTCGCTATTCTTTTCTGTACATGTATTACTGTAAGGCCTGTATTACCATAAGGCAAACATGTGTGCAACATATAAAATCCATGAACTGGATTACACAATTACGAATTGAATAGTTTATGGATTTAAATTTAACTTCGGAGTCTTGGCTATGGCTATTTCACATATGCTCGACATATATTATTCACATGCGCATTCTCACACATTTATTTATGATAAATTCATATGTTCAACATATAAATACCATAAATGGCGATACACACATTCTAAGTGTATGTAACACCGCATGCGTGACATGTATTATTCATACATGAGCATAAAAACCCAATTTCAAGACACACCTATTCCATACAACATATATATACCACATATGAAACATAAGTTCATGTTTAACTGGGTCCACAGATAGGACAGTACCCAGTCGCATTTGGTCCGACAGTCTATGGTTCACCTCCAACAATACAAAATCACTCTACTACGAATCAACCACCTCCATTACCAGTTCCACAGATAGGACAGTACCCAGTCGCATTTGGTCCGACAGTCGATGGTTCAGCTCTGTCTACTCCGACAATACAAAATCACTCTGCTACGAATCAACCACCTCCATTACCAGCTCCACAGATAGGACATTACCCAGTCGCATTTGGTCCGACAGTCGATGGTTCAGCTCAGTCTACTCCGACAATACAAAATCACTCTGCTACAAATCAACCACCTCCTTTACCTGCTCCACAGATAGGACAGTACCCAGTCGCCTTTGTTCCGACAGTCCATGGTTCAGCTCCGACAATACAAAATCACTCTACTACGAATCAACCAGCTCCACAGATAGGACAGTACCCAGTCGCCTTTAGTCCGACAGTCGATGGTTCAGCTCCGTCTACTCCGACAATACAAAATCACTCTGCTACGAATCAACCACCTCCTTTACCTGCTACACAGATACAACAATACCCAGTCGCCATTAATCCGACAGCTCAACAAGGTCCGACATTCAATAATTCAGATCGCAAACAGGTAAGTTTAGTTTATTTATTTATTTCTACTTGTCCACACCATGCAGAGTCAAAAGCCTTAAATAAGTAAACTAATATTCGCAAGTCTTTATATAAAATATACATTACTCTAACAATAGAATAATTGTTGTAAAAATAACACAATAAAAATTTATTACTAATGTAAATTAATATAACTTTTTAATTTTCAGATAAAAATTCTAAAAAAAAAATTCATCGGTTGGAAAATCAAAAACGTATGAATAACGAGCCCAAAAAGAAACGCCAACATGAGAATTATACAAACTAACATCGTTAACAGTATGCCACGATCTGAGGGTGGAGAAGTTTGAGGCTATACAATACACAAACTCTACATATCAGTTACTAAGTTTGTGCAGTATATAGCGAAATTGGAGAAGGCTATAAAAACGGCTATATTTCGGATAGAATTTGAAATATAACAAAAACATTGATTTTTTAAATAATCTATTCCATCCATTATCCCTTTTAGATAAGATCTGGAATGTTTCCATTCTTTAAACTCCAAATTTTGCGTTTTTTTAACATTTAAAGTATTAATTTAAATAAACTAGATATTTATTAACTTAATCTACACAACATACTATAATTAAGGGTGATGGACCAGCGAAAAATTTAAAGTTTTTATTAGTACCAGTGTACTGAACAAGTAGCTAATATTGAGAGTATGAGACACAGAAATTTAGTTGATTCACTATATGAGAAAGATGGTTTGGTATTACCTGATGAGCAGGGTGTTTTACCACAGGATCGACAATTAATAACTGCTACCCGAGAATGCCCTCTTAATTGGAAACCTCTTTTGAAATCAGTTCAAGGACAATCACAGGATTCCATTGCTGAGCAACGAGATATGTTGCAGATATTAGTAAATGCTATTGATGAATATCAGCATCCATCAACAACATTTGTCCATTCTCCATGGTTAGTAGGAGCACCAGGTGTAGGAAAGACAACAGTAATGTTGGAAGCTATGGCTTACATACAGCCTTGCATGTGGTCTGAATGTTATGCTCACAGCAATTACAAGTTAGAGAGCCAGAGTATTAGGGGGTGAACATCTTCATTTACTTATGCCATATGGTGTTCATCATGGTAAAATAACATCTACAGGATTAGCTCAAGAATGTCTCTTAAGTTTAGCAAAAAGTCCATCTAAACTTACTTTACTTAAACGATTGAATATCATTTTCTTTGAGGAGTGTGGCATGCTTTCTTGTGAACAACTAGCAGCCATTGATCTCATACTGCATAGAATATGTAACACACAAAGGCCATTTGGTGGAAAATTATTCATAGGATGTGGAGATCATTGTCAACTAGAGCCTGTTGAGGGTCGAGTAGTTTGGCTTAGTACTCATTTTATTACAACCTTTACTGTTATGGTTTGCAGACATTTTGTTCGTAGTGCAAATGATGAAGAATTGCAACTAGTTATAACAATCTTGCGCACATCAAACCCATCTCCTAATTTGATTGATCAAATGATAGGAATATTAAAGAGACGCTGTAACTTCCTTGATAGCTGGGATGATGTCCCAGATGATGTCTTAAAGGTTGTAGGAACTCGGGCTGGTGAACAGGAAGTATTACAAAAATATCTTTCACAGCACCGAAACGAAGTTGGAACAGTTTCTATCACTAGCCATGATCAGGTAACTAGTGGGAATCCTTCGGAGGATAATTGTTGGAGGGATACCGATTCACCTAGTATTATTAATTTTATAACAAGATCATGTCGTGAGCCACTTGATTTGATTCTGTTCCTTAACCAGATCCTCCGTTTTACATTTAATAGACAACCAGATCCTCCGTTTTACATTTAATAGACAGAGTGAGCAACCAAAGTTTTCAAATGGTCAATTGTGTCTGCATACTAAAGTAAACTAATATACTAATAGTCGCAAGTCTTTATATATAAAATATACATTACTCTAACAATAGAATAATTGTTGTAAAAATAACACAATAAAAATTTATTACTAATGTAAATTAATAACTTTTTAATTTTCAGATAAAAATTCATCAGTTGGAAAATCAAAAACGTATGAATAACGAGCCCAAAAAGAAACACCGACATGAGAATTATACAAACTACCGTTGTTAACAGTATGCCACGATCTGAGGGCGGAGAAGTTTGAGGCTATACAATACACAAACTCTCATATCAGTTACTAAGTTTGTGCAGTATATAGCGAAATTGGAGAAGGCTATAAAAACGGCTATATTTCGGATAGAATTTGAAATATAACAAAAACATTGATTTTTTAAATAATCTATTCCATCCATTATCCCTTTTAGATAAGATCTGGAATGTTTCCATTCTTTAAACTCCAAATTTTGCGTTTTTTTAACATTTAAAGTATTAATTTAAATAAACTAGATATTTATTAACTTAATCTACGCAACATACTACAATTAAGGTTGATGGACCAGCGAAAAATTTGGTTAGTTTTTAAAAATTTAAAGGGTAAATCTAAATACTAAATTTATATTTATTTATGTAGTGTAAACACTACAACAGCCGCGAGCGATAATTAATTCTCATACATTGCAACCAAATTCTGTACCACCATTAAATCTTTATTTTTTTATACATCATTATAAAAGATAACAAAAGTACTGCAAAATAAAATTTTGAAGTAAATTAGACTAAATTACTAGATCTAAATTTGTTGATTAATTATTATATTAAAACAATAATGGGGAACTTTTTTACAAAAACGATTTCAACCAATCAAATTTCACATCCCAACGATCATTTTTTCGATCATTTTTTATTTATTCGTACGACTACTAGAACTGGAGATTATACAATTTGAAGATCTCCGATGACCAATAAGTCTATTCCGTGTAATCCCGCGAAGACCACAGGTTATTCGAGTCCCGTCTTCATAATAAGATTCTAAAAGAGAAGGAAAAAAAAAGAAACAAAGACTGCAATTAAGTCAAGGGAAATGGGATATCCAGAGGTTGTACATAATCTTCTAGGGTTTCCATATATCCGAACCAATGTTGAATTTGTTCATGTATCGACCCTGACTCCTGAATATAGACATGGCATTGTGAAATATACACAGGGAGATGTAGGTATATTGGAATGTGTCCAAGCACGCGATGCAATAGTTGGACTACCTGAATGGCGTCAATTTACTGACAATCAGGTTCTTACAGTTCACGAGATGGGGAATAGTGAGTATATTGCCGACTCCATAACATCCTTTAGTATCAGAGCTCCTGAACTCCGAGTTTTTGATAAAGTTTTCTTTGAATGCTTTGGTATTATAGGGAAAGTACAGAAATATCATTGTCACTTAGAACTTAAGAAATTCCGATGGATTGATGGCAATAAACGTCGTTGGAAACTAAGGCCTACTGGCATTCCAATAGCTGTGGAATTTCTTACACGTAAAGCTGCGAATGGGAATATTATTGTGGAAAGTGATATACCTCTGTAATTATCTTTGCAGGTCATATCACCTGTCCTATCCTTAACCAGAGGTATTATATTCGATTCCATCATGGCGGAGGGCATATAATTATGGATAAACAGAGAATTTAATAAAATACAAATGGAATGAATAAGGTTGAACCCACACCCATTTATGAAATGTTCAGCTGTCAGATTGTCTGGCCCAGAGGCTTTACCAGTGGGCAGACTCAGTATAGAATCGAGAACTTCCTTAAATGATACATGAGTATATCCCGTGTCAATACTTGTATCAAGACGCATATTGACAGAGGTACTCGATGTATCATCTTTAACACAGTTAAATATATCTTTAAAATGGTTCATCCACATATTGCTAATATTAGAAGCACCAATGCTGTCCCCTACTTTATTGGGCAATGGGGTTTTACAATTTGAATGACTACGAACCTGGGACCAGAATTCCCGGCTGGAGTTGTCAGAGAGTAAATTCTGTGCTCGGTACCCCGACACCAACCCGGCTCGGTACCCCGACACCAACCCGGCTCGGTACCCCGACACCAACCCGGCTCGGTGCCCCGACACCAACCCGGCTCGGTGCCCCGACACCAACCCGGCTCGGTACCCTGACACCAACCCGGCTCGGTACCCTGACACCAACCCGGCTCGGTACCCCGACACCAACCCGGCTCGGTACCCTGACACCAACCCGGCTCGGTACCCTGACACCAACCCGGCTCGGTACCCCGACACCAACCCGGCTCGGTACCCCGACACCAACCCGGCTCGGTACCCCGACACCAACCCGGCTCGGTACCCCGACACCAACCCGGCTCGGTACCCCGACACCAACCCGGCTCGGTACCCCGACACCAACCCGGCTCGGTACCCTGACACCAACCCGGCTCGGTACCCCGACACCAACCCGGCTCGGTACCCCGACACCAACCCGGCTCGGTACCCCGACACCAACCCGGCTCGGTACCCCGACACCAACCCGGCTCGGTACCCCGACACCAACCCGGCTCGGTACCCTGACACCAACCCGGCTCGGTACCCCGACACCAACCCGGCTCGGTACCCCGACACCAACCCGGCTCGGTACCCCAACACCAACCCGGCTCGGTGCCCCGACACCAACCCGGCTCGGTACCCCGACACCAACCCGGCTCGGTACCCCGACACCAACCCGGCTCGGTACCCTGACACCAACCCGGCTCGGTACCCCGACACCAACCCGGCTCGGTACCCCGACACCAACCCGGCTCGGCACCCCGACACCAACCCGGCTCGGTGCCCCGACACCAACCCGGCTCGGTACCTTGACACCAACCCGGCTCGGTACCTTGACACCAACCCGGCTCGGTACCCTGACACCAACCCGGCTCGGTACCCCGACACCAACCCGGCTCAGTGCCATGAGGTACCTGAAGAGAAGGTTCTCCTTAAGTACAACAGACCAGTAGTAGATGCTTTTATTTCGTTACTGCGAGCTATAAATATAATCTTTAACATTTTTACAAAGAACCATTGAACCATATAATAACCATAACCAACCGTAATAACTAACATATCACTAAACTATTTCATTCAAGTGCGGAATAATTTTAATATGCATAATATTGTCATTATGTTTTAATTATAATATTTTTAATAAATCTAACGCCAGAGCACAAAGCGAAGCAGCGACAGAAGTATATAGAGATAAACCAAACTTAAAACATTTATTATGTAATTTCAACGCCAGTGCCACCCATATAGCACCTTTGTATGTACCATATAATTATAATTACCGTGCCTTACTTACGAATTGCCATGAACTTATTTACGCCATATTATTAATTCCGTTGTTCGCCAATATTCATTTATTACTATTAAAGTGCAATTTACTATATAGCAGGTTAGAGCGTCCCATACTGAGTTGCCAGCAAGGGGCTTGTTATATGTTTATGGCGGGTTTATTTAGAATTGAAACTCGGCGCATATGTATATATCTTGTATATTTGATATTAATGTTTAACAAATATATTTTCTTATTACATTTACATTGTGTAAATGAGGTTTATGTAAACTTTGCTGTAAATATCCTAGCCAGTATCTATGGCAACTATATTCGCCCATTTTTGTCGCGAAAGAAAATAATATTATTAAAATCTAAGCCAAATCTTCTTCGAAAAACTAAATATAAACCTATTAGACTTTCATTGTTAATTCTTTTACAGATCTTAATACCGCAAGTATTCATCCTAAATCAAATTCACTTTTTCCATACTATAATCACTGCCACTGCTGTATTAATAGATTTCCTACTCGCAATATGGCTTGTTACAAAACAATACGGTAAATTAGAATGTAGAAAACCCACAGGTTTAGTAGGTTTAGTATGTTTAGTATTAACTATACAATTAGCGTCACAATTGTCGGTACATAACCGTTTTACTGATACAGCACACGCCTACAATATAAAAGTACTTAGTCCCAATAGAAGTTACTCAGGTTCTTTACTTAGTCCACGCCAAACAGTCCCAAGAGTGCACCAAGTAACTCATATGCTCACACAATTTTTTATAAGTTTAGGTATCAATATAATAGTTTACATATCAGGCAACTTTTTAGCAAACATATTCGCCCAATGCAATGATATAGAAACTAACCCGGGACCTAAAGGTACACAGCCAACTAAGACGAACAATCGACCTAATACACAATGTATAACAGTAACCGACTACATGACACAAAATCCTAACGGGGTAAATTTCATTTTAATCAACACCCGCAGTTTAGTGAAAAATTATGAAGAATTAAAACAATTAATTATGTCTCTTAACCAGTACGCAATAATTGGAGTAACAGAAACATGGTTAAAGCGGAAACATAGTAAACAATCTATTTCAATACCTGGATATGTACATTACCGTAACGATAGGAGGAAAAGAAAGGGAGGGGGGGTTCTCATTTATATTCCAGAAAACTTGCCGCATAAAGTAAAGCAGGACATCCAAAATAAAAACTGCAAATCTGCATATGAGTCACTTTGGATAGAAATCGATACCAGTATTCTATTCGGCGTAGTATATCGACCCCCCAAAAATGTATCTTTTCTTGAAGATTTTCTTGAAGAAACGGAAAATGCACTGAACTACAATTATAGTAATACAATCATAGCAGGTGACTTTAATTGTGATATGTTAGATAAAAATAATGTGAAAGTGAAGGAACTTGAAAACTATATGATTACTTATAATCTAGACCTACTTAACGAACTTACCCCAACACGATATGGCAATGGGAAAAACAAAAACTCATTACTTGACTTATACCTCACTACCTCCCATAATAAATCCATTTATAATTCAATAACAACACCGAGTGGCTTCTCTGACCACGATTATGTATTATTACATTGTGACACGAAGCTAAGCGCGACACCCACGTCCAAAAAAAGTAGCATAAGAATAACATACAGAGATTATAAACAGTTCTCAGAAAAAATGTTCTTGCAGGATATATCGCAGATAAATTGGGCCCCACTATACAATAACGCGGACATTGACAAATCATATAATTACTTCGAACATGAAATTGAAAACGTACTAAACAGACATGCTCCTATAACAACAAAAACAATAACAGAAAACAGAACTAAGAACACTACAAACAAAAATGCATGGGAAACACAGGAACTAAAACAACTAAATAAACAAAAAATGGACTCACTATATATCTGGAGAACAACTAAAACTGATGATGATTATGCAAACTTTAAGACGAATAGAAATAAATACAATAACTTAAATCGCACATTAAAAAATAATTATATGAAATCAAAATTTGCTGGGGCAAAAAATGCAAAATCACGCTGGAAAATAATTAACTCAATTTTAAATAAAAAAAGTACGAGCGATATGATTAATACAATAAAAACTAAAAATGGAAAAATTGAACACGGTTGCAAAATAATAGCTAATATACTCAACTCTACATTTTTAACACTGGGACTACAGACTAGAAATATCACAAAACAAACACTACCTGTTAACACACATACTCCATTGTGCAATGATACTTTTTCATTTCACAATATCACTGTTACTGATCTCTTAACCATCTTGGATAAACTAAATACGAATAAATCTGCTGGTCCCTCCACAATTCCCCCACGCATAATAAAATTAATTAAGACAAAAATAGCCTACCCATTAACATATATAATAAACCAAAGTTTAACCACATCGAAGTTCCCCTCAAACTTAAAAATGACTAATATTACCCCTGTTTTCAAAAAGGGAGATAGAGAGAATGCTACCAACTATCGCCCAATATCTGTAACATCCACATTTGCTAAAATTTTTGAAACCGTAATGCTAAACCAAATTGTATCATATATAACTAAAAATAAAATAATCAAAAATAAACAATTCGGTTTTCGCAAAGGATATGCAACTTCTGATGCATTAATTTACACTACAGAATCATGGAAAGCAACACTGGATAGCAATAAATATGTGGCCATTGCAGCACTGGATGTAGCAAAAGCGTTCAACTCTTTAAATCATAATATCCTATTAAACAAACTTACCCGACTCGGATTTCACACTACTGCCACCAACCTAATAGCAAACTACTTACATGATAGGGTGCAAAGAGTCAAAATTAATAATACTCATTCTGACTGGGCTAAAATTAATCACGGCATTCCACAGGGTACCCAAGTAGGACCTATCCTATTTCTTTTATACGTAAATAACATATCCGCCTTCTCTGATTTAGATCTAATCCAATATGCTGATGACACTCTAATATTTGCATCACATTCAAATCCTTTAACAGCAACACACAATCTATCTGAACATGTAGACAAACTGGAACGTAACCTACTAGATATAAACCTAGATCTCAACACGGATAAGACAGAATTTATCTTACTTTCTCCAAAAACCAGAACACCGAGCATAGAAAAAATACAACTAAAAACACAGTCATACACAATTGAACAATCCACTTCAATTAAGTACTTAGGCGTTATTATTGATAATAGACTTAACTGGCACGCCCAAATTGACCAAATTACTCACAAAATGGCCCTTGCAATATCATGCCTACGCAATGTTAAAGGACAACTACCATTGAAGACAAAATTAAATATATATAAATCTACAGTATTACCTTACCAAAATTATTGCTCAGATTTGCTAGTACCATTACACAAACAATATGGATATAAACAAAAACTATATGAAATAGAGAAACAACAAAACTTTGGTTTACGCGTAGTCTTCAGTAAAAAGAATAGGGATTCCACCGGCACAGAACTTCGCACCATTGCTAAAATACCAAATTTACATTCACTGCGAGAATTTAACGCTTTAAAATTCTTTCACAAATATACGCATAACTTATCCACCCCTTTCAAACACATAGATCTACCATACTTACCAATTACTTTGTTAACTTCTGGTTCCCACAAACTTCTAAACCCACGCACGTACAATATTAAAATTCCAAAAACGTATTCAAATCATGGAACTTACAGTTTAACAGTGGCACTTATTAAAATATGGAATAGTATCCCCACTGAAATTAAAAAACAAGATACATATAAATTATTTTTACGCGACGTAAAAGCAAAATATTTGAAACACTACACTCGATACGAAGAAATAACTTAATCCCAGGAACAGGATATATACTGCACTGTGCTGCATTCACCTTTTTATTAGTTTATTGTTATTGTTATTTGTTTAGATACCAGTAAAGTTGTTAGTAGTAGGCCCCGCCCCTACTTGATGTCTATGTTTTACGTATATAGTTAGACCCCTGCTGGACAACTGACGCTTATTTCCTTTTTAAATTATCAGCTTGTGCGACGTTTGTTTGCTAGCTGCCTCCAATTGGTTTACCAGGCGGAGTTTTAAGGAAATAAAAGATGTTTATTATTATTATATTATTATTATTATTACTAGACCCGGAATCACTGTTAGAAACTGAAACAATACTAGAACCTGATACATCATCAGAACCAGATTCACTACTAGATTTAGGCTCGGAATCTGAATCACTCGTTGAAGGGTACATGTCAGCATCACAACCTTTACCACTTGCAGTTCGATAATCGTCAATACCAGTGTTTTGATAACCATGATCATGAGTACTTTCTACGTCTTTCTCAATTTGTTCAGTATCCCCGTGGTTTTTTTGTTATAGTTCTGAAACAAACGCAGTTGGGAATCTGAAATTTTATGACTTTTCCTAAAAATCTATTGTCTATAAGTGAAACCGTTTTCAAAAATATTGGGTAGTTTTCGAGTTATGGCACCATTTTTTAACCCTACTTTTGGCACTTTTTTTGAGACATTTTTTGAAAATTACATTTCATTAAATATGATTTGTAACATCTCTATTTTTGATTTACACCAGTTTTTTGGTGTTAACAATTGGATGGAATTCATATAAATTAATTTAGAAATTTCAAACTTGTTTTTTTAGGCTGGTGCCAGCACCAAATTTTGAAATATGTCAATTTTGTAAATTGATTGTTTGAAACTTGTTTTTTACTCATTAGGGTTTTTTGGGGTTCTGGTTTCGATGGAATATATACGAGTTGCACCAAGCGTATCAAACTTGTATTTTTCAGTGCTGTGTGCAAATTTTGGTGCTAGCACAAAATTTTGAAAATCCATTCAATAGATAAAATAGCTTGTGACAATTTATTTCTTGCGTTTTAGAGGTTTATGGCTGTTCTGAATTCAATGGAATATATAATTAGTATTAATTAGGTAATATTTAATTAATTATATTTTTTTGGATTTGAAAATGTTCTTCGATAATCTTTTCACCTACAATTCACTTTTGTGTAATTTCTTATGAGTTGTACAATAAGTAGTTTTTAGACGATTTTAAGTCTTTTGTTATAGATAATTATTATACAGTAGATAGTTAATGTGATAGTTAATATATATATAGTTAATGGCGCAAAGTGACCGCAAACACAAACTATGTGTTTAGATGATTTAAAAAATTAATTTAATTAAATTTCAAACTCCCAAAACAATAAACAATACCTTTTTCACTTATGGTCAATTTGCGCCACTATTTGGATGTCTCAGCCGTTTGAATATCGAAACTTGTGCAAACAAAATATGTTAAATTGTAAATAACAATACTGTAAATAACAACAGGTTTTAATAAATTCTCACTGACAAGCGATTAAAATTTGTGCTTTTTTAAGAAATAATTTATGACTGTTCGGTACCTCGAGGAAGGATAACTTATCACTATTTCGCGTTATTACTAGCACACTTCGTTATTAACATTTTGTCATTGGTGGGGGAATGAATAGTTTATAGAAAAGCCTAAATACATCTTACAACCCCTACGAATTCCATCCCCCACCAGTAATTCATATGGAGACATAAATGTAGAAGTTTTGCCTCTTACCCTAATGTAACAATTATCTATAGGCCTATTAAATATTATGTTAAATTATTAAATTGTTAAATTGTTAAACTATTAAATATTAAATTATGAAGCCTTAGATTGTTAGTCATAGTAACTTATGAAGCCTTAGATTGTTAGTTATAGTAACTTATGAAGCCTTAGATTGCACTGTATTTCATATAGTTATAGTAACTTATGAAGCCTTAGATTGCACTGTATTTCATATAGTTATAGTAACTTATGAATCCTTAGATTGCACTGTATTTCATATATTATGATTTGTGCTACTTTTCATGCCAGATTGGCATGTATTAAAATTTGAATTTAATTTTTGGAGCTACATACGAATTCAACTAAATTCCTCAACCAAACTAAACCTAATTAAATCCGGTTGATTTTTTAATGATTTATTGATATTTAATATGTGCTACTTGCATTTCTTATGTCACTATGACATTTGTCTAAAATTGACACAATGAATGCGATACGATATTTTTGTGCCAAATTCATGATCAGCATCTCCAGAAATCTCTAATTTTATAAAATTTTGTTTATTTCGTAATGATTGTTGTTTGACAAACTTCTCGCAAACGGTTCCAACAGGGTTAATTCTCTCCCCATAATAGTAAAATTCTACTGGCACTCCTCGCGTATAACCACTTTACGAAACCGAAAGAGTCTCACTGACGGGATATATGACGGGAGATTTTGACATGCCACTTGTACAGTCACATGAAGTTGTTTACATTGCTTGAATTTCTGCATTCTGCGATTTAATGGCTTCACACCTGATTAAATTATCCAATTTCCGAAGAACATAACCAACTTTGAGTTGAGTTGCATTATTCAAGGTTTTTGTAGCATGCACAACATTGTCAAAATGTTTTGGATTTATTAAATCATTCGCCGAAATATTTTCTCCATGTCTGTTGCGCATTATAATAAGTATCCTAGCAAGTTGTCGAAGAGATTGCCAAATGTCTTCATCTGAATCTTTAGCATCATTCATTGATTCCAGAAGCCACGCACCGAAATGTAATATATTTGAATCGCCTTTAACACACCTGGTTACATCGTCATCACGTCAGTATAGGTCAGGTCAGGTATTCTAGGTCATTAATCAAGAAAACTTGCCACCTCCATGCAGCATAAAGGAGGTGCCACCTGTAGCTGCATAGACCCTCTTACTAGGGCAAATGTGGTCCTGTAACTAGCACCCTTCTTTCAAGGATTACTTCTTTTCCCTAGGGAAAAAAGTGAAACTTTTTCTCCCGATTTTGGGGTATATTCGAGCGAAAAAGTGACAATTTAAGAATAAAATGCATTTATAACTGGTAAAAAATGATGTTTTGAGAATTTGCCATTACAATGAAAAATATAATTATCATTATATTATTATCAATACCATCATAACGAAAAATACAATTATCATTATATTGTCGAAACCAATCGCTATCACACATTATCACTATCGTAACAGTTATCTTGATTGTTTTTTATATCGAGTATCATTCTTGATACTGTAGAGACTTATATAGATAGACCTTACGTTCTAGTACACTGCATGTGGTGATGGGAGTGAAGGAGAATTACCAGGAACTACAGTATTTGGAGTCATATATCTATATATATTATTATGTACCGGTAGGACAGTCAGTTAGTCTGATAGTACAGTAGTATGGCAGTATGGTGTCAGTCAGTTATGTCATTCGGTCAGATATATGTTAATTATTATATTATTACTATTAATATATTTCCCGACCTCTTACACTATCCCCCAGTCGCTGTTGTGAATAAATACCTCGCGTGTCCAGCCAGACTGAGTAATACTTTAGGACTTAAACTCTACCGATAACACCACTGACTAGTTTAGTAGTTAGTCAACGCGTTATCCATAGGTAGGTAATCCGATTCTGGAACGTAAGCGAAAGAATGTAGAGCGCACTCGTCGGTCAGGAGTCGAAGTCGGAGAAATATATACAGTACTGTAGTTCCGGTTCCCACGGTTACTGGTGTTGGGTAAGGCAGATGGGGTGGGGGGGGGGGGGGGGGAATTGAGCAAATCCCTCCTCCACGAATAATATATAGTTTAGTCTAATTAACTATGTTAATTACAGTACAGGCCACCAGAAAAAGCAGATTTCAGCCAATGTGATCACATGTGAACACATTTGTTCAAGTCATATGATTGGCAGGTTATGGCGAGTTATCTTCTAGATCACACAGCAGGAGGCTAACTTGCTGGGACCAACAAAGGCTTTGTGTGCAGTGCGCCTGTATGTCTGATATCAGGTAGATGAGAGAGCCCCCAGGGCGTAACATTGCGGACATGGGATGTATTGGTAGAGAGAGAACTACATACAAGACCACATGGAGGTTCATGGAGTGTATATAGACACTACTAACCACACACTGTTAATGTTCATGGAGTGTATGTGAGTGGATGGGTATATGGATGGAGGAGCTTAGACCATTGAATAATTAATTTAGTGTAGGGAGATGTCGCGCCATTAGTCTGACACCGAGAGGGCACAGAGAAATACCAGAAGATACCTTAACATCACTAACTATAGGCCTGATGCCTACTAGACACTATTAACCGCACACTATAAAGGTAAACAATATCCTTATCGCATTTCCAGCTGCAGTGAGTGACAGTTAGCGGCAAACTACAGAGAGTTTCCAGATTACTAAGCGTTTCAAAAGTATTCAATTGTATCCTTTGGCGAAAAAATTTCGGTTGTTGCCAATTCAATTATGTTCAATTGTCCTGTTCAACAACATTACATTACACTGGTACACATTTGATAAAATGTGTTCACAATTGTACAAATCTGCGTTTTCTGGTGGCCTGTACTGTATTAATTAATACAAAAAAGTTAATAGCAGCAACAGCAGAATTATAGTTTAATTTTTGGAAGCAATCAGCTGATTTAAGCGTCGACTTTCCCCAGGAGAGGGATAAATTTTGATTGAGTCAATAGCCCCCCATCCTACCTGGTTCGGAAGGGGTAGTTGTAGGGACGGCAGAGTTTGATGTGGAGTTCCACGAGTGGTCAGTTGAGTTGCTCAGTTACTGGTAATTATATATTAACATCATGGGACTAGCGCCCTGAACGTCGCGAGTGACACACTCTTTACACACTGGGTCTCGACTGCCAACCAACCACCCTGACGTCAGTTACGTAATAGACAAAGCGGCGCGGCTGCAATTCAATAGTTCAAGTAATTAAATATAAACATCTGTTCGTTTATAGACAGCACATACAGTGCACTATATAAAGCAGAACATAAGTTACATTGTCACATCAGTGTACCATATAGCGTCTGTAATACGCGACACATAAATAGGCCATACTTGTCCCGAATCGAATACTGTACAGTAACGAAACTACAGTACAGTATAATGTACATATAAATCGGTAATGTGCGTTATCGATATGTTTGTGTCAATAAAAAACACAGAAACAGTGTATGTGATATATTTCAATTAGCCTGAAAAGTAATGCACAAATACACAGTATATTTTTATTTCACTATTTTCTATAGTATTAGTGGTTATGCAGTTATGGTAACTGACAAATGAAGAGAACAAGCAAAACAACTCAATCGTACATACAGTAGAATTCTACATGTATAGTAACGTACATAACGTCACTCACCTGGCAAATCGACTAAAGTGTAAATTTTTCATATTTCAGGTTTTGAACGAATTAGGTAATTCAAATATCCCGCTTTCATCTGACAAAGTCTCAATCACCAATCATTATCTGTTTTGTATTTATTCAAGTATGGCAGACAGCTAAAGTACGGAACCACCCACACTGGTACATGGCAAACTAACTAAAATGTTACAAAATGTAGGCAAATCGACTAAAGTGCACAATGACTCTTACTATAGGGCAACAATATTTAAGTTAATTGTCTCCATGACAAATTGACTAATGTACCAAGTATTATATATGCGACTGCAGCCAAGTTACTGTCTACTAATATAATATTATGTCTGGTTGTCTAGTTGATAATGTATAGATCCTTACATCCTACTTTTGTAAAAATCTTTTATCAAGCATTTATTTAGCATTTAAGAATTTATAGTAAAATCTACTATCTAATAATCTAATACTAAAATGATACAAAAATAGGGTGAGAGGGATTGGCTCAATATTATAAACAATAAATTAAGCAGCTAACTGAATAATTTCTGAATTTATACAATGATTAATAGTTGGAAATCTGGAAATCGCCGCTATACTACCTCCCAAGCACTGGAAATTCTTGATACCATGGATGATGATGAGGATGCAATGAACCCGATGCGATTCATTGCGGATGAGGATGGAATGTTATTGTCGACTTTACGGATTATGAAGATGGAGATGAATGTCAGAATCCAGGCAATGAGTGTGGAGCACTTATCAGCTGTGTAAATGATGATGAAGCAATGAACATTTTGAATAGTTTCTTTGTTAGTAGTATCAGCGATGGTGAAAAGGAAAACAGTGAACAACAAGCAAACATAAATCAACATCAGGATGCTAATATGAATATTGATGAATCTAATGAATCCGACATTAGACGTGATGTCATTGTTGATCACAGTAAATATAAAAGAAAACCAATAATCTCCAGAAAGGGTGATACTGTGTTAAATAGGAAAAATAATCTCCAGGATCGAGTGGCAGGTAGAAAATATTAAACAGGAGAGGTGATACTATAAAGGAAAAAGAGCAAGAAAGAAAGCGCCCGTTTAGACGCACAGCCCACCCACCACACACATATCAGACCATACACTACTTCCCATTGAATGATTGACATTTCATAATGGTAGTTGGCTAGCTTTGATGATATATTTATTTATTTAGGAGGGTGGTAGCTTTCGACGCAATCAAAATTCATCCCTATCCAGTGAAAAATAGATGCAAATAACATCTGATTACTTCAAAAATATAACTGTATCGCTCAATTATATTGACTTTTGTTGTTTTTGACTAATTGTTTTTAGGCTAGAACGTAATGTCAGGAAAGAATGTCAGGAAAGTCTTTATTGGTTGGAAGATTGTAAACATAGATTTCTAAACGGTTATCGTGTGCGCTTCGTTCGATGCTAAAAATTGATGGACCTTGACCAGATTTCAGTCTTTTTCTAGACGCGACAGTATTGTTTTGGTTCCGTCGTGGTCTAACATGATAATAACGTTGGTGACAGTCGTGACGTAAGTAATTCTCATATAATTACTCTTTATTACAAGTAGGGCATGTTTTTTCATACACGCAAAGCTTCATTTCTTTACATCCCGTAGTTGTTTCATGTCGTTTACTATATGTTAAAGTAATGCGAAAAATCCAAAAATTAAAAAAAGATAACGATATAATATATTTTAGGTATTGATATTTACTTATTATAAATAATTATAAATATCAATTAGTATTTTAATAATCATTATTTTCAATAATTATTAAAATATGTGTACATGGAATATCATTATACTAATGCAGAAAACTGAAGTTTATTAAAAATATCCATATATTATAAAATTGATTTATATTTATTTAACAATATTAATATTTATTGTACATTATTAATAATACTTTAGTTTATTTACAAATGTTTAGAGTTATATTCTTGAACGGCTCGTAACAGATGTTCAGAGTACTTTGGGTGTATCAAGGGTACCTTGTATTTTGACCAGGAACTAGTCTGAAAGTCTGAATGTATCGATATTAAAGGAATATAAATATCGTCACCTTCAAGGCAGAACCCCCTAAGTCGATTTTTTTCGATTTTCATGTTTTTGACTTTTTGGGTAATTCGATATCGGCTTTTTCGTCTGGCAGAACCCCGAAGCTTTTCTACCAGCCATTTTTGAGTTATAAGCCAAAGACAGTTCCCCGTAACTTATGCCCACTTCGAGGCAGAACCCCACAAGTCAATAATTGGCTTGCAAAACACCGTAAATTCAAGTATATGAAATTCAGTCCACCTGGCAAAACCCCTTAAATCAGAAATAACAACCTGTAAAACCCCTTAAATCAGAAACAATAGCCTGGCAAAACCCCGTAATTTATCATTTATATACTGGTTTGTATTGCGGCCAGGACACAAATATTAATGAGGGACACAAACATTATTGAGGGACGCAAACATTATTGAGGGACACAAAACATTAATAGGGGTCCATGGTTGCCAATGGATATTAATATGAGCGATGGTGATGCTTGCCATCAGACGATCAGATATATAAGTGATTAACTGGAAAAAATACTACCATGGGAACGTGAGCTTCGATCAAAGTACCGCCGTTTTGTATACATTCCATCTTCCTAATTAGATGGAAATTAATTGAAAGTGACGTTCGGTTACGTTGTTCAGCTGCCTGTTTTGCTGCTACCCCCCCCCCCCCCCCCTCCCCCGGCTGTTATACCCCCATATTTTCAATTTACCTCCTACCACCACCATTCATGTTACCCCCCCCCCCCCCCCCATTCCTGTCTCCCCCTCATGTTCATCATTTTTTTACCCCTACTCCTTCCCTTTTTAGTAACAACATCGTTTATTGTTTTGGTTAGAAAAACCATCTCTGTAACCTGATCCTTTCCTTCAATTTACAATAACATAGTTTATTGGTTTGGTCAGATTAATATGTTATTATTTATTGTTGTTATTTTATTGCTTGACAGTAATGATAATTGTAATACTGTAATATATTGTATGCGTATGGGTGGTAACAGGAATCATACTAAGTGCGAATGGCGATAGTGCCATGCCTCATTAATGTTTGTGTCCCTCATTAATGTTTGTGTATCTCATTAATGTTTGTGTACCTCATTAATGTTTGTGTCCCTCATTAATGTTTGTGTATCTCATTAATGTTTGTGTCCCTCATTAATGTTTGTGTCCCTCATTAATGTTTGTGTACCTCATTAATGTTTGTGTCCCTCATTAATGTTTGTGTCCTTCATTAATGTTTGTGTACCTCATTAATGTTTGTGTCCCTCATTAATGTTTGTGTACCTCATTAATGTTTGCGTCCCTCATTAATGTTTGTGTCCCTCATTAATGTTTGTGTCCCTCATTAATGTTTGTGCCCTTGATTGATATCTGTCCCTCGTTTATTGTTTGTGTCCCTCATTAATGTTTGTATATCTCATTAATGTTTGTGTCCCTCCTTAATGTTTGTGTCCCTCATTAATGTTAGTGTCCCTCAATTAATGTTTGTGTCCCTCATTAATGTTTGTGTACCTCATTAATGTTTGTGTCCCTCATTAATGTTTGTGTCCCTCATTAATAGTTGTGTCCCTCATTAATGTTTGTGTCCCTCATTAATGTTTGTGTCCTATATCAATGTTTATGTCCCACATTAATGTTTGTGTCCTACATCAATGTTTATGTCCCACATTAATGTTTGTCCCCCTGATTAATGTTTGTCCCACATTAATGTTTGTGGCGCTGATAAATATCTGTCCCTCATTTAATGTTTGTGTCCAAGTTGCTATAAGTTACTCTAGGTTGCCGGACGTTTTGGACAATTTGGTTAGCAACTAGCAAAGTAATTTGAGTAACATTAACTTTTAGTCTCCGTTATATGAGGCATCTTTTACAGCAACAAACTTCGCGTTTACATAGAGCAACTTGATCGGCAACCTGACATGCTCACTAAGTTGCTGATAGAGTTGCTCAAAATGTTGCCACGTACTGTAGAAAAAACAGGTCTTTAATTATTCGTCATGACGTACTGTAAGTGAACTTTACTTTAAATTTAACGTGGCTGTAACCCTGTAGCTAGACTTTGTTCTTACTGTAGAGTACCACCCATCATGGCTATATTTTGTACTTAGAGTTCCGCTTTCTTGAATCTAAATTTTGTTCTTATAGTTCTGCATTTGGCTACATTTTGTTCAATTTGTATTGATACATGATTCTAACTACAGTCCCGTACTTATTTTAGAAGCAATTAATACCAAAATATCAAAAACTTATGGAGCCCTTTAGAATTTTGAATTCAAAAATTTCCAACATGTGCGCAAGTGTGTTAGCTGTATTGTATGTGATTATTTGTTATTATTGCGTTTACAGGTAATACTAACACCTGATCATGTGCTAGTTAACATGTTAGATAGCACGTATTACATAATAACATATGCGCACATGTATTACGTTCGCACTACGCACTAAATTATTAAGGACGCACGATACGCCTTGGATATAATTTGATATATTTTGCGTGTTTTTTGTAAAAATTCGGACTTATGGTGTTTTGCCAAATTGAGGATGCCTTGTTTTCTAGGCAATACCCCGCAACTATCGTATAGTTACGGGATAATACCAGAAAATGGTGTTCCCCTTTGTTTTGGCAAAACACCATAAGTCAGAATTTTTACAAAAAAACCGCAATATATTTCAAAGGTAATTCTAAATCAAAATGAAAGTTTAGTTATATGAATTCTATATATATTTAGTTATCAAAAAACACAATAACAAGTAAACTGAGGCATCTCTCTAAAAAATAAACAGTTTTTATCGATTATCTCAGAACTACAAAAATCGACTTAGGGGGTTCTGCCTTGAAGGTGACGATATTAAATATTAAAGGAAACATTACATTAATTGGAATAATTTTTACAAGTATTAAACATCACTACTGTATATTTATAATTTTGTACAAGCCATGCACGCAGACCCACACCTGTTATTTAATCTCTAATGGAGACGTGGAGACATACAAAATAAAGAAATAATTAATTAAATTTAAACTCAAAACGATAATGATTTATGACCAAAATGCCAATGGCCTCCTGCCTGCCAGATACATTGTAAATTAATACTGATAGGTAGACAGGAGTAGAGGCAGCTATTGTATGTTTACTCTGCTGTTGCTGGGCATCTGGAGTGGGTGGGTTTTAATATCTGTAATTGTGTTTGATAAATAATAAAGCAGGTAGTGATTGTCTGGGGGGGGGGGGGGGGATTTGTTCTCCACAACATACTTGGTTGGCATTCAGCATATCATCATACTATTTATAATTTGAGAATGTATGAAAGTTACTATATGCCAGATTTAAGTTTTAATTATTTTGTTTCAATTTCTTATAATGCAACCAACCACCCACACATCCCATACACACCTAAATAACACTACTAATAATTAATTTGAAAATTATTTATAATTATTAAATATTAATAACTAAAATATATATCGATGTTTTTTAAAACTTTTTCGATTTTTGAATTACTTTAACACATAGACTAAATTTTATTTTGTTTTATCCATGGGCTAATTCGTTTTCAGAAATTAATACTTTTTAGTATTAAATAATTAATAAATTATTAATAACTAAAATATCTATCGATAAATTTTTTTACATTTTTGTTTTTTTACATTACTTTAACACATATACTCCAAATTTCCATGATATATCCACGGGTTAATAATTGGTCACTAATATTTATAAGTATTAAATAAATAATAAATTACTTATAAATAAAATTTTCTTCGATAATTTTTTTTAATTTTTCGTGAAATCGGATCGTTTTGGGTCAAAGAGTCACAAAATATAACCCAAATTCTTGGGCTAATTTTTTCGACTAAATCTGTATTCAGCCCAGGGTGACCATTGATGACTTACCATGCTGCCACCACTATCTCCACCCAAACCACCACCATTGGCACCCAAACCATCGAGACGAGGGTGGAAGCAGTCACTCCCTACTTACAAGATTTATTGAGTAGGGAGAAGATTTGGTATGGAATGAGCAGCTATATGCCTGGAGCATTGGAGGAAATGGAGGAGGTGAGGATGGAGCACCTATGGACCTCGTCCCACTGGTATGTCCTGACCAGTCCCTCCATGAAGATCAGTTGGAGAAAGACAGAGTGGTAGAAGTTTATACCACCACCCCTTTTTCCCACACTAAAACTGGGAGACCCCTGAAGATTTCAGAGAGGAACCCTGGTGTAAGTTAACCCTGGTGCTCCAACCACCCCCAGTCCAACTCCTAACCTCAGCGGTTTTTTCTATCCACTTTTTCTCTTATGCCACTTTCATTTCCAGTAATTATGGCAACTACCCACAATTGATTTTACCTCCATGGGCACCTCCATGATGTTGCCTTTGTCAGTTTTTCCCACCCGGATCATCTTTCTGATTTCATCCAGCGCAATCCAAATGCTGATGACAACTTGAGGCTCTCCCCGACAGTCACGCTGTTTCAACGCGGATCAGGTCGTATATTCGAAACACATAATGACCAGAACATCATGCAGTCAGTGTAATCCCTGTATCATTGTTTTGATGTTTGGAGGGAATTATCACTGCGATCCTGATAAGACCGTGAAGTTTGTTGCCTCTAAGTTGAAAACACTGATAATGCGCTGAACATCATCAAGTCAGTGTAATGGCTCGAACGGGGGTTTTGTTGCAAGTCGATATTTTAAGAATAAGGGTGGTGTTAAATTCGCAGATGGACTCATGGTTGTGTCGGACATCCACTGCCTCTGCTATCCTCCTGCAAGGATGTCTACACATACTGACCCTGGACCCTGGATCGGCACGGTCTTCATTTGCGCGATATGGGGCAGTGGAAACTGTACCATGCCACCTGGCATGCGTTTTGTGCTGCAGTGTGGCATCTGCAGTAAGATAGCAAACAGCCAATCAGCCAACAACCGACAGATGACAACCGATAGCTGACTATTGACAGCCAAAAACCGACAGCAGACAACTGACAGTTTTCACTTTTCGGTCGATATATTGTATATTATATTAAGTGAAGAATTTGTATTTGTTTTATAAATAATGTGTATTTATTATATAGAATAAATTAGCCTAGCGCTGATGCAAAACCATGCAACTTTTGAACGCCCGCTTCAGCTATTTGTCAACGAAATTCAGGTAGTGCTTCATATTTGGAATCACTGAATTTGCCCACTGAATCTTAATCTGCATTCACGGAGGGTGGTTGATACAGGTGGTATTGTACCATAAAGCTCGGCGTTTGTCATGTGTTGTCTCCAGCTGATGTTTAGGGCTGCCCTTAGTAGTCTTGTGTAGCAACCATCAATTCGTTGTTCAAGTGATTTAGTCAGTGTCCAGGTCTCACCCCCGTATAAAAATACACTTTCCACTGTGGCTCGAAAGAACTTAGTCTTCAGGTGCCTGCAGAGACCGATTTCTAGATGGTATCCATTTTTGATAGAGCTACCCAAGCCTTTGCTTTCCTAACTTCTATGTCCTTTTTGCTACTCTCTATCCATGATCCTAGGTACTGGAAGTCGTCAACCTTCCTTAGTTGATTATTATCAATGGAATGGTTGTCAAGTTTCCATCAACATTAAAAGTCATGAATTCGGTCTTGGTAGCATTTATATGCAATCCAACCTCCTTAGCAGCCCTCCCCACTTTATTTAGAAGAAGCTGTGCATCTTCGAGACGTCCACCTCCGGTATTGAGAAATCGATATCGTCCAGGAACCGGTACTGCTCGACCTCGATGTTAGTTGGTCTCCTGGCATTTATATTGATCCATTCTATGATCTGAATGGGATCTATGGTCTCCCCATAGTCACATCCCGGTGCTATCGCTGATATCTCGCACCGTCCCGTCCTCATCATCTCCAGGACCTCATCCTTATTCGAGATAGTAGTTACCGCCATCTTACTCGGCCTCGTTTGTAACCCTATCTCCTCAGTTTCCACTGTTGACCAGCATTAATGTTGTGACTGATCGGCCGCCCATTCCTGTTATCTTCACTGGTACTACCCCGAGTAGTACTTTCCTCTTTCTTCTTGCTCCTGTCATGCTCCTAGCCATCGTTTGGCCTCCAGTCTCATCGTCTCCTATTGCTGTTTCTCTACACTCTCCGGATCTGTGTCCTTCTACCACGCATCGATGACATAGTCCGTTTGCGTCTGTGTAGGCTATATGATCTTGTTGTTGAACTTCGGTATCCGTGTAGTTTATAAATATATCAATTTAGACTGTATTAAAAATGTCTAAGTCACTAAATAATCGGTATCCGTGTAGTTTATAAATATATCAATTTAGACTGTATTAAAAATGTCTAAGTCACTAAATAATCTATGTCACTAAGGGTATTATTAATTATAATATTTGCGCGGTGGCCATGGGAGTTTATGTTGACATATAACTCTAGTTGATATGTAACTATTGTTTCTCTTGGGGGTAATTTACGCCATAAGCCAACTAAAGACTGCTTAGAAATGGTGAAGACATCAATTACCCTATTGAGGAGAACATTCTCAACCAAAGTAATTTGGTTAGAAGCATTCCAAAGACAAAGGATTAGAGGAATTTCTAAATCTCCCCTGATAAGAACTGCTTTTAACACTTCCTTGAGGTCATATTTGAAGGAAACAGACTGGGGGTAATCCTTGGCAGTAAGGGGATTTACTGACCCACTGAAAACCCCTTCTTCAAGATGAAATTGAAACAGAAACAGTTCTACCTATCCCTAAGACAATCTATACATCATAGTATATTTTAGTACCCAAACCCAAACGGCTGTTTTAAGGGCCAACACCCCAATTAACTTGGTGTTGCTAGATTATTTTGCAATAAAACATTCAATAAATTTTAAAAAATACGAATTTTAGTAAAATAGTAGAATTTCCTATATTTATTTCATTAGACTAATAGGATGGCCTTTACCTGAACTTGACTGATTTTAAATTATTTTGCATTCATTATCAATAGGTCTGGGCCTGTTCTACAGGAACCTATTGTTCACCTAGCCAATCCCAGCCGTTCTGTTGCCACTGATGGGCACACCAGTTACCGTGGCATTGGCAAGACCTGCACCTGCATCACGACATTGTAAACCACTGGAACAAGAAAGGCCCTAGGTTTGTCAAGGCTGCATACAAACCATACAGAGTCTTAGAGATCGGTATTCCTCATGGAAAATATGGGGGATGACATTCGAGTTACATACCCATCCAAGTCATTGTATTTAGCACTTGAGATGGAAATGTGCCTCTCTAATAAACCAATTGTTGGTTGCCGTAAGTAAAAAATTAAGGGGGGGTACACCATTTTGGTCCAAAATATATCGAAATTTTTTTTATTACCTGTCGAAATATATAGGTGGTGTTGAGGAGAGGAGGCAAGTGAAAGTATATGGCACAAAGAACCCCGATATAGTAAGGACCGAAGTTGGTGACCAAGAAAATGTAAAAATATCAGGTGTTAAGATAAACCAAGCAATTAAGAAAGATATTGCTTCAAATTCTCGTGAGATTGGAATACCAGAGCTCGCAAGATTTGCACTTGGTTACCCTTATACAAGATGTACAGCAGACTTCATCCACATAAGCACTCTTCCTCCTGAATATCGCTCCGGTGTGTGTGCAAACAAATCGAATGAACACATTGAGGGTTCATATGGCAGCTATATCTCAGGTATAGAATTGAGAAATCCCTTACCTCTTTGGCGCCACTTTACTCATAGCCAGCAGAGGCATATTCGAGAGTATGTATCTTCGGATTATAGGTTAGGGAATACTGAACGATTCAACATTCGTCCACCAGAAATTGTTATATTCAACAAGCTCATTGAGTATCATGAAATTTTCATCATAAAGAACAAATTACCATCACATTCTGTACATAATGATATTCAGCAACAGTCATGGATAGATGGTTATAATACCATTGTTAAAATACGCAACTGTTCTATTAACAGGGCCATTGACTTTATAGAAAACCAACCCCAGAGAGAAGGCAAGGAAGAAATGTTAAATCTTCTTAAAGATATACAGGATGAAGATATTGATGGAAATCTCCATAAACGCTTTGTTGCACAGAGCAAAGAAACTATTGCAGTAATACCTAATATAGGAGGAGAGGAGCAAGTCATAGAATTATATTCTTATATCACATCATTTTAACTCTTGGGGAATTTACAACTGAATTAGATGTTATGGAAGTTGCTTCATTTCCAATAGCATTCCAGAACGCAGGTCTAATAGCTGATCATAATATTCCCACAAAGGAAGAAGCAAACACCATCCTCAAAAGATATGTAAATGAACTGCAAATCAGTGCAAATCAGTTTCAGAAATATTTAAATAATGCTAATGTAATGAGATTTTACTTTCAGGTGGTCGCATATCTGCAGATGTTCCTTCGGTTTCATACATAGCTCTGCGTGAGGAAGCCGCAGAATGAATCCTTACTATTGAAAGATCTCGGAAACATTATCTTGTTGAGACCAACCATAGTGATATTTCCACAAAGATGCAGCTCCCACCAATAGATGATTTCCTGGAGGCAACATTTGATTATCCCATGAACTGGGATCCACAATTCCCAGTAGCACTACACCAATCAATGCCTTCTCAAGCAGAGCAGAACAGTGCACTACAAACTATTAAACAAGTTGTCCACCAGTACTTTAATCCATCAACCAACCAGTTGCTTAAGTTTTTATTAATAACTGGACCACCAGGTTGTGGCAAGACTTTGCTCATTCAAATTGCCACCTTGTATGTTATATCGCAAGGTCTCAACTCAGCATTACTGAACGTTTTATTAGTGAACGTTCCAGAACATTAGGTGGATTTCATATCCATATTGCCTTCCCAGTCCCAACTCGAAGTTTAAAGAGTAGTCACCCGCATATTCTGGCAAGACAAACTATCCAAAGTCTTAAAATAGATCCAATGAAACTACTTCTTCTAAAACGAACAAATGTATTTATTCTGGAAGAAGTAGGTCTCATCTCTGCATAATTTTATGGTATTCTGGACACAACCATGAATAATATCATGAGTAATGATTTACCATTTGGAGGTAAACTACTTATTATGAATGGTGATCAACACCAGTTACCCACTATATATGGCCGTCCTATATTTATGTCTACAAATCTCATTACTTCTTTCAAAGTTATTCAGCTGAAACATTATGTCCGTGCTGCATCAGATATTCATCTTCAAAATACTTTGGAATTGATGACGCAGACCACCATTCCTCCATCAGAACAACATCTGATTGTAAATAACATAATGGCTAATGCCAAGTTTGTTACCTCATGGAATGAAGTACCCCAAGAAGCTGTTAGAATTGTTGGAACAAGGAAGGCAGATCAAATAAAAAAAATTAAATCAAATAAAAACAAAAAAAAACACAATGAAATCGTTAAAGCAAACATTTTTTAGTAATAAGTAGGCTTTTGAAGTAATTATAGATATTAATTAAAGTATTTTCTAAAAAAATTAACTAACTTTATATAAAATTAAAAGAGTGTTAAAACAAAATTAAAAGAGTGTTAAAACAAGTATACAGTGGATTATTATTATGGCTGACAAATACAGCGCAATAAATATCAGTCATTGCCGGGTAGCGATAACACAAAATCACTTTGCTGAAGCAACTGAGGAGCCACCGAGAAGAGAGATAACCGTGGTTCGGGGTCGCGGACAGGGCCGTCGACGAGGACGCAGTGGGAGAGCTTACAGACGTGTCGAGAGAGCGCAATACAGCGCGGCACCTCGTCACGACGCGGGACAGACAAACAGCGCGGCACCTGGCAACGTCGCGGGAGCGCCGAACGGCAAGGAAGTGCCGAACGGCGAGGAAGCACTGAACGGTGAAGAAACGGGAGTGGCCGAAATCGCATCCACAAATGTGGCCGATAAGGATAAGATGGACTGAAGACAGTGCGACTACAGACTACAGACAGTGCTGTTACTATTTTTAATTGTAGATTCGGCTAACCTCAGTTTGTACTGGGGTGATGTGTCAGGGCACGTATGGTTTGTTCCATACGTGTCCCTGTTATTCCACAACAAATTCAAAGGAAAGGAGGTGGGCAATATCGACAGCTATTGATATTCCACAGGCTGTCAACGAGAAGGGGTTGCCTCTGCGACAGGAGCCCTTCAATTCGAACTCATTCACACTGTTGTTCATAGAAGGAGAGTACTTGAACGTTAGTAATTAGTTTATGAATATATTTAAACAGCATTGGTATTTTAGCATTGATATGTAATGTTTCCTAGATCAACTGTATGTATAGACAAATGGAATATAGGTTCAGTAATACTTTGCGAGTTGAGTTGACTACCACATAATTTTTTGTATTTGTAAAAAGTAGGCCTACTTCATGATAATTCACTTATGATTTTTTTTTTAATAATGTCCAATTAATGTTTTTATATTAAATGAGGCTGTTAGTAGGACGCCTAATGATGAATATTTTAATTACCATAATAATACTACTTCTACTAGGTCGAGCGAACTCGGACAGTGGAAATGAGATCCTTCCAGGCTTCCCGATTCTCCATAGTTGTCGCAATTTCGTTTCTCCCAAGTTCAGTATCCCTTTCAAGTTGATCTATATATGTTATGGCCGGTCTCCCACGACTACGCTTTCCATGAGTTTGTTGCCAGGGATGTAGATCTGGTATGACCTCGTCTTTACTTCGCCAGCAGTGCCCAATGAATCTTAATCTGCGTTCACAGAGGGTGGTTGATACAGGTAGTATTGTTCGGCGTTTGTCATGTGTTGTCTCCAGCTGATGTTTAGGGCTGCCCTTAGTAGTCTTGTGTAGCAACCATCAATTCGTTGTTCAAGTGATTTAGTCAGTGTCCTGTCCAGGTCTCACCCCCGTATAAAAATACACTTTCCACTGTGGCTCGAAAGAACTTAGTCTTCAGGTGCCTGGAAAGATCTGATTTCCAGATGGTATCCATTTTTGATAGAGCTACCCAAGCCTTTGCTTTCCTAACTTCTATGTCCTTTTTGCTACTCTCTATCCATGATCCAAAGTACTGGAAGTCATCGACCTTCCTTAGTTGATTAATATCAATGGTTGTCAAGTTTCCATCAACATTAAAGGTCATGAATTCGGTCTTTGTAGCATTTATATGCAATCCAACCTCCTTAGCAGCCCTCTCCACTTTATTTAGTAGAAGCTGTGCATCTGCTAGCGTATTATAATTATTATTAGAATTACCATAATAGAACTTTTGAAAACGTACATTTATCGAAATTAAATAAGAATATCCGACATAAGATTTCACACCTACACCTGCACCAATAGCTACGCCCACACGCTACTGCATACATGTAAGCGTAAGGTCCCTATTACATGGTATGCTAATTCTAAGCCAAATTATTTACACTTATATTAGTCGTCTGATAATTTTTTTAAGGCTAAGATGAGTTGGATGCTTACTTATAGTAGTAATAGTAACAATATTAAATAGTAGAACTTTGTATAATTATATTATTAAACTTCCTTCCAATATAGTGTATTGATCAGAAGATTAGCAATGAGGAGCTTCGTGCTCATGTTCAAGCGGAGGTCGCTCGCTACGGGGGGAGGATGGGATATCTGTGGCTGGTTCAAGTCGTCGACTTCGGCGGTGGATGAAATGGGTCAACGGGTCTTTGAGCCGCTGAAGTTGCATATAACGAGTGTGTCTCCAACACAACAGTTTGGTTTCAGGCAGTGGGCAGGTATGCAAATGCAATTTATAATTAACTTATTTAGATTATAGCTTGCAGTAGCCATATTTAAGTTTTCCAGTGGACAGAGTGACTGGTATTCCCCAGTTTCTTAAAGCAAACCCTTTATACTGTATAAACATTTTATATTAGAGTAATACTGAAGAACTGTCCATTCTAAGTCAACCAGAACCGATGAGGTTGTCTTTGTGTTTTACAACAACCTCCCCTGTATCATAAACTCATCAACTCTCTACAAAAAGGAATATCTATCGCGATCCGGAGATACTATCGCTTACTTCAGAGTCGCAGTTTCTACGGACAGGAACCGCTTTGCCTCGTGAACCTATAGGGGTGGTTCGGTGACTGTCTGGGAGTGAGAAGCAACCGGTTGGAGGGTCATAATAATATATTTTAATCTTAATAATAATTATTCAACATCAATTATTTTTTAAGTCTTGTCAATGTATAAGATTGCTCTATAGGAAAAAAAACATTATAGGGGAAATTTTAGCAAATTGTGTTTATTTTAGCCGATAGACAAGATTACATGTTTACCAAGTTTGGTATAATTTAGTCAGAGATTGAAAGAGTTACGATTTTAATGAGTTACGTTATTTTCTTCCTCTAAGACAGACGATTTCTGCAAATCCTTGACAAAAACAAATTTTGTTTTCTGCATCAGATGTATCAAACATTCAGCAAGATATTGGAAATAAAAGTAAATTGAAATTGTGCAATTATAATTCTAAACCTTTATGAACTGAATAAAATTAACTGGAGTAGAGCAATTATATTTGACACCTTTATGAACTGAGTAAAAAAGTACCTTGAATTACTGCAATTATACTTGCTTGAGTAAAGCAATTATATTTGGCATCTTTATGAACTGAGTAAAAAAGAAACTTGAATTACTGCAATTATACTTAATACCTTTATGAAATGTGTAAAAGTAACTGAAAATAAAGCAATTATACTTGATACCTATATGAACTGAATTCGTATAATTACATTGTATTTATTATATGTATATATGTGAAAATGATTGTCCGATTGTGTCCGGTAATTCCACTGGCCTCTAGTGGCCGGACCTCCGCATTGCTAATGTAATCCATAGTAGGGGTTGGGGGGTGCTTTTTTGCCGAGTCAGCTCTCGGGGCAAATACCAATAAAAATACAA
>JAUCBJ010008074.1:0-83126 GCA_032718475.1 Nemertoderma westbladi
ACGAGATTCAATATAACCTATGTACTGTAGGTTTAAATAAACCCCTTTATCAACGGGATTCAATACAACCTATGTACTGTAGGTTTAAATGAACCCCTTTATCAACGGGATTCAATACAACCTCTATGTACTGTAGGTTTAAATGAACCCCTTTATCAACATTGATTCAATATAACCTATGTACTGTAGGTTTAAATGAATCCCTTGATCAACGGGATTCAATACAACCTCTATGTACTGTAGCTTTAAATGAACCCCTTTATCAACGAGATTCAATATAACATATGTACTGTAGGTTTAAATGAACCCCTTTATCAACGGGATTCAATACAACCTATGTAATGTAGGTTTAAATGAACCCCTTTATCAACGGGATTCAATACAACCTCTATGTACTGTAGGTTTAAATGAACCCCTTTATCAACGAGATTCAATATAACCTATGTACTGTAGGTTTAAATGAACCCCTTTATCAACGGGATTCAATACAACCTATGTAATGTAGGTTTAAATGAACCCCTTTATCAACGGGATTCAATATAACCTATGTACTGTAGGTTTAAATGAATCCCTTTATCAACGGGATTAAATACAACCTATGTACTGTAGGTTTAAATGAACCCCTTTATCAACGGGATTCAATACAACCTATGTACTGTAGGTTTAAATGAACCCCTTTATCAACGGGATTCAATACAACCTCTATGTACTGTAGGTTTAAATGAACCCCTTTATCAACGAGATTCAATATAACCTATGTACTGTAGGTTTAAATGAACCCCTTTATCAACGGGATTCAATACAACCTATGTAATGTAGGTTTAAATGAACCCCTTTATCAACGGGATTCAATATAACCTATGTACTGTAGGTTTAAATGAATCCCTTTATCAACGGGATTCAATACAACCTATGTACTGTAGGTTTAAATGAACCCCTTTATCAACGGGATTCAATACAACCTATGTACTGTAGGTTTAAATAAGCCCCTTTATCAACGAGATTCAATATAACCTATGTACTGTAGGTTTAAATGAACCCCTTTATCAACGGGATTCAATACAACCTATGTACTGTAGGTTTAAATAAGCCCCTTTATCAACGAGATTCAATACAACCTATGTACTGTAGGTTTAAATGAACCCCTTTATCAACGAGATTCAATATAACCTATGTACTGTAGGTTTAAATGAACCCCTTTATCAACGGGATTCAATACAACCTATGTACTGTAGGTTTAAATGAACCCTTTATCAACGGGATTTAATATAACCTATGTACTGTAGGTTTAAATGAACCCCTTTATCGACGGGATTCAATACAACCTATGTACTGTAGGTTTAAATGAACCCCTTTATCAACGGGATTCAATACAACCTATGTACTGTAGGTTTAAATGAACCCCTTTATCAACGGGATTCAATATAACATATGTACTGTAGGTTTAAAAGAACCCCTTTATCAACGGGATTCAATACAACCTATGTACTGTAGGTTTAAATGAACCCCTTTATCAAAGGGATTCAATATAACATATGTACTGTAGGTTTAAATGAATCCCTTTATCAACGGGATTCAATATAACATATGTACTGTAGGTTTAGATGAACCCCTTTATCAACGGGATTCAATATAACATATGTACTGTAGGTTTAAATGAACCCCTTTATCAACGGGATTCAATACAACCTATGTACTGTAGGTTTAAATGAATCCCTTTATCGACGGGATTCAATATAACCTACAGTATGTACTGTAGGTTTAAATGAACCCCTTTATCGACGGATTCAATACAACCTATGTACTGTAGGTTTAAATGAACCCCTTTATCAACGGGATTCAATACAACCTATGTACTGTAGGTTTAGATGAACCCCTTTATCAACGGGATTCAATACAACCTATGTACTGTAGGTTTAAATGAACCCCTTTATCAACGGGATTCAATACAACCTATGTACTGTAGGTTTCACGGCGGGGTAGCTCAGTTGGTAGAGCGCCGGGCCTGCAATCTATTGGTTGTAGGTTCAGCCCCGCCAGGGTCCACTCAGCCTTTCATCCACTGGGGTCGATAAAATGAGTACCAGTTAAATAACTGGGAGCAAATCTTGGGATAGGAGTAGCGCCCACCCCTACCCTCGGGTAGCAGCTATCGAAAGAGGAGCCTTCGGGTCGCCTCCGGCTTCGGCCGACTGTTTGCTTTTTACTGTAGGTTTAAATGAATCCCTTTATCAACGGGATTCAATACAACCTATGTACTGTAGGTTTAAATGAACCCCTTTATCGACGGGATTCAATACAACCTATGTACTGTAGGTTTAAATGAATCCCTTTATCAACGGGATTCAATACAACCTATGTACTGTAGGTTTAAATGAACCCCTTTATCGACGGGATTCAATACAACCTATGTACTGTAGGTTTAAATGAACCCCTTTATCAACGGGATTCAATACAACCTATGTACTGTAGGTTTAAATGAACCCCTTTATCAACGGGATTCAATACAACCTATGTACTGTAGGTTTAAATGAACCCCTTTATCAACGGGATTCAATACAACCTATGTACTGTAGGTTTAAATGAACCCCTTTATCAACGGGATTCAATACAACCTATGTACTGTAGGTTTAAATGAACCCCTTTATCAACGGGATTCAATACAACCTATGTACTGTAGGTTTAAATGAACCCCTTTATTAACGGGATTCAATACAACCTATGTACTGTAGGTTTAAATGAACCCCTTTATCAACGGGATTCAATACAACCTATGTACTGTAGGTTTAAATGAATCCCTTTATCAACGGGATTCAATACAACCTATGTACTGTAGGTTTAAATGAACCCCTTTATCAACGGGATTCAATATAACCTATGTACTGTAGGTTTAAATGAACCCCTTTAGCAACGGGAATCAATACAACCTATGTACTGTAGGTTTAAATGAACCCCTTTATCAACGGGATTCAATATAACCTATGTACTGTAGGTTTAAATGAACCCCTTTATCAACGGGAATCAATACAACCTATGTACTGTAGGTTTAAATGACCCCCTTTATCAACGGGATTCAATATAACCTATGTACTGTAGGTTTAAATGAACCCCTTTATCAACGGGAATCAATACAACCTATGTACTGTAGGTTTAAATGACCCCCTTTATCAACGGGATTCTATACAACTTATGTATTGTAGGTTTAAATGAACCCCTTTATCAACGAGATTCAATACAACCTATGTACTGTAGGTTTAAATGAACCCCTATATCAACGGGATTCAATACAACCGATGTACTGTAGGTTTAAATGAACCCCTTTATCAACGGGATTCAAGACAACCTATGTACTGTAGGTTTAAATGAATCCCTTTATCACGGGATTCAATACAACCTATGTACTGTAGGTTTAAATGAACCCCTTTATCAACGGGATTCAATATAACCTATGTACTGTAGGTTTAAATGAATCCCTTTATCAACGGGATTCAATATAACCTATGTAATGTAGGTTTAAATGAATCCCTTTATCAACGGGATTCAATATAACCTATGTACTGTAGGTTTAGATGAAACCCTTTATCAACGGGATTCAATATAACCTATGTACTGTAGGTTTAAATGAATCCCTTTATCAACGGGATTCAATATAACCTATGTACTGTAGGTTTAAATGAACCCCTTTATCAACGGGATTCAATATAACCTATGTACTGTAGGTTTAAATGAACCCCTTTATCAACGGGATTCAATAAAACCTATGTACTGTAGGTTTAAATGAACCCCTTTATCAACGGGATTAAATATAACCTATGTACTGTAGGTTTAAATGAATCCCTTGATCAACGGGATTCAATACAACCTATGTACTGTAGGTTTAAAATAACCCCTTTATCAACGGGATTCAATACAACCTATGTACTGTAGGTTTAAAATAACCCCTTTATCAACGGGATTCAATATAACATATGTACTGTAGGTTTAAATGAATCCCTTTATCAACGGGATTCAATATAACCTATGTACTGTAGGTTTAAATGAACCCCTTTATCAACGGGATTCAATACAACCTATGTAATGTAGGTTTAAATGAACCCCTTTATCAACGGGATTCAATATAACCTATGTACTGTAGGTTTAAATGAACCCCTTTATCAACGGGATTCAATACAACCTCTATGTACTGTAGGTTTAAATGAACCCCTTTATCAACGGGATTCAATATAACCTATGTACTGTAGGTTTAGATGAACCCCTTTATCAACGGGATTCAATACAACCTATGTACTGTAGGTTTAAAAGAACCCCTTTATCAACGGGTTTCAATACAACCTATGTACTGTAGGTTTAAAAGAACCCCTTTATCAACGGGATTCAATACAACCTATGTACTGTAGGTTTAAATGAATCCCTTTATCAACGGGATTCAATATAACCTATGTACTGTAGGTTTAAAAGAACCCCTTTATCAACGGGATTCAATATAACATATGTACTGTAGGTTTAAAAGAACCCCTTTATCAACGGGATTCAATACAACCTATGTACGGTAGGTTTAAATGAATCCCTTTATCAACGGGATTCAATATAACCTATGTACTGTAGGTTTAAAAGAACCCCTTTATCAACGGGATTCAATATAACATATGTACTGTAGGTTTAAATGAACCCCTTTATCAACGGGTTTCAATACAACCTATGTAATGTTGGTTTAAATGAACCCCTTTATCAACGGGATTCAATACAACCTATGTACTGTAGGTTTAGATGAACCCCTTTATCAACGGGATTCAATATAACCTATGTACTGTAGGTTTAAATGAATCCCTTGATCAACGGGATTCAATACATCCTATGTACTGTAGGTTTAAATGAACCCCTTTATCAACGGGATTCAATACAACCTATGTACTGTAGGTTTAAATGAACCCCTTTATCAACGGGATTCAATATAACCTATGTACTGTAGGTTTAAATGAATCCCTTTATCAACGGGATTCAATATAACCTATGTAATGTAGGTTTAAATAAATCCCTTTATCAACGGGATTCAATACAACCTCTATGTACTGTAGGTTTAAATGAACCCCTTTATCAACGGGATTCAATACAACCTATGTACTGTAGGTTTAAATGAATCCCTTTATCAACGGGATTCAATACAACCTAACTGTAGGTTTAAATGAATCCCTTTATCAACGGGATTCAATACAACCTCTATGTACTGTAGGTTTAAATGAACCCCTTTATCAACGGGATTCAATACAACATATGTACTGTAGGTTTAAATGAATCCCTTTATCAACGAGATTCAATATATCCTATGTACTGCGCCAGTAGTGGTTACTGTACTGTCGTTGTGTCATTGTACTGATAGCTAGTACGCCCCTTTATTGTTCACCTTTACCTGTTACTGTGTTACCGGTACCTCTGTACCTATGATTACCTGTACTGCTGTATGCATTATACATACAGACATATCAGATGTCTGACGTCCTTACCTTTTACCTATTCATTATTGGCGTGGTGGCAGCGGTGCTTCTTTCTCACGTCTCAAGCTTACTATATTTACCATTCCGTCATTACCAGTCTACCGAATTGGCTACCTACTTAACTGCTTAACGATCTGGAAAACTTCGCTGCAGTCACCTAATTTTAACTAGGCCTTTAGGCTTATTCAGTTATTGCTGTGTTGCAATTGCATCTGCTGTCTGTCAATACTGTTGGTTGGTTGGCTCGCGATCTACTACCACCACCCAGCCACCAGTGCTGCAGTGTAAAGCTATACCAGTATACCTATACCTAACAAGGATAGGGTAGCACCTTACCGGTACTGATTGCGTGTACCGGTATACAAAATGGCTGCACAGCATCCATTAAGAACTCCCAAACTTTTACCCTTAACCAAAACTGAAACCATCAGCTCCTTCGAGACCTGGAGACAAAACTTGGTATATACTCTTTCACTAGATACAGAGTTTGCCCCATTTACTGCAACTGGTGTACTTTGGGAGAAGAAACTGCGTCACAATCCTACGCGGGGGTTGCTGGATGACGAGGACACTATCCCAGTTGCACGCCGTCGCACAGCTGACCAAAAGGTTGCTGCTTTGGAATTAATGCTGGGGCAGGTGGCTAATTATGCTCCCATTATTTCAAGAAATACTATAGTCCGGAATTCTGTCTCCTTGCCTGCCATTTGGCAAGCCCTACGTTTGCATTTTGGGTTCCAGTCTTCGGGTTCTCATTTCCTCGATTTAGCTGAAATTAAATTGGAGCATGAGGAACGCCCAGAGGACTTATTTCAAAGGCTGATGGCTTTTACTGAGGATAATTTACTGAAGCATGGGGGCAATATTTCTCACCATGGTGAGGACCCCCTTGAAGATGAGGAACTTACTCCCACCCTAGAAAATCTCATTGTACTAACATGGCTTCGTCTTATTAATACAAATCTTCCCAAGCTTGTGAAACAGAGGTACGGTACGGAACTGCGTTCCCGTACCCTCTCAAGCATCAAACCAGAAATTTCACAAGCTCTTCCTTCTCTTTTAGACGAACTTCACTCATCTGCTGAAGTTCGGACATTCCGAATGCAGACAGGTTCTATAAGTCAGTTCCTACCTTCCTCCTCCCGTTTTAATAACACTAGCACTAGGCCCAAGGCTGCAGGATCTGGAAATTACACCGTCAAATCAGCCTCCTGTCCACTGTGTAAACAGGCTGGCCGCAAATCATATAACCATTTCCTGAGTTCCTGCGTATACTTACCTGAGCAAGATCGCCGATTTATGGTCCGTACCCGTACAGTCGAAGTGGCTGATGGTAATGTTTATGACGAAGTTGAGGACACTACCACAGCTCTAGAAAATCTGTCAGCAATATATGGAGATGAGTCTGCATCTATCAGCAGAGTTTCTGTCATCCGGTCGCCCTTCATGAATACTTATTATGGGTCTTCATGCTTGAGGGTAACACTAGATAGTGGAGCTGAGTCTAATCTAATTTTAGATACCGTTGCCCAGAAACTTTGCCTCCCTATCACTCCAAATAAGCACCAGATTCCAGCTCAGGCAGATGGTGTATCTAAACTCGGTGTTATTGGTGAAACACAGTTTGTTTCAATGAGGGAAAATCTCTCCTTTTCATTCCATGGTCTAGTGGTACAAAACCTAGGAACTGAAATTTTAGCTGGTATGCCATTTTTAGCTAGCAATGATATTTCTATTCGTCCAGCCACTTCACTTATCACTTTCAGTGATGGCTCTACTTTTGACTATTCAGATAACTCATGCTATCGTCATCAGCCATTGCCTATTGCCGATGGTCGTATTTGTGGGACTACGATTCTTCGCGCACCCCCTCAATCTATGGTTGTATGGCCAGGTGATGACTTAGTACTGAGTTTGCCTGATTCTTTGTGTGACTCAAACCAATCCAATGATGCTATATTAGTTGCTCCACACTGTGATGGCACTGTCAACCAGCCCAGGGCATGGTTCACCCCCGCGGTTTTGGCTTGCCCTAATCGTAACATCTCAATCACTAATCAGTCTCCAGACCCCGTTTTTATAAAACGCAACTCACATATTTGTTCAGCAATTAGAACTGTCCCTATTTGCCAGGCTGACCTTGCCACGGAACCTATCCAAGTGGTCCACATAGCAGCCAGCTCTGTGAAATCTCACTCAGATAAGGTTCACCTGGACCCCGATTGCATACTGTCTCCCCAGGATCATGCCCTATTTCGTGACATTCTGGTAAAGCATGATATAGTATTTGACCCGTCATATCCTGGTTATAATGGCGCCGCAGGTGAATTTAAAGCTGTGGTTAATATGGGTCCAGTACTACCCCCTCAGCGTAAAGGTAGACTTCCCCAATACGCTAAACATCGGTTGTTGGAGCTCCAGGAACGATGTGATGAGTTAGAAAAGCTGGGTGTCTTCTCTACTCCCGAAAATGCTAAAGTATCCGTAGAGTATCTTAATCCCTCATTTCTGGTAAAAAAGCCCAGTGGAGGACATCGTTTAGTAACGGCCTTCGCAGAGGTTGGTCGGTATGCTAAACCCCAGCCATCTCTTCTACCCAATGTAAATTCGACCTTACAAGCCATTGCCAGCTTTAAATATATAATCAAAACTGATTTGATGAGTGCTTACTATCAGATACCTCTCTCAGAGGAATCTATGAAATACTGTGGTATTGTTACTCCATTCCGCGGGGTTAGGGTTTATACTCGATGTGCCATGGGGATGCCGGGATCAGAATCAGCCTTGGAAGAATTGATGTGTAGGGTTTTGGGGGATCTTCTTGTCAAGGGTATGGTGGTGAAAATTGCAGACGATTTATATTGTGGTGGAAACACTATCCCAGAGTTAGTAGCCAACTTTGATTCACTTCTAGCTGCTCTTGCTGTTTGCAACCTTCGACTCTCTGCTGCAAAAACTGTGATTTGTCCACATAGTACTACAATTCTTGGTTGGAAATGGACACTAGGATCGCTTTCTGCATCTCCTCATATTGTATCAACGTTAGCTGCTTGTGTGCCACCCACATCTATACGTGGCTTACGATCCTATATCGGATCCTATAAGGCATTATCCCGAGTGTTGCCCCACTGTTCATCACTTATTTCTCCCCTTGATGCCCTTTTAACCGATAAGTCCACTGATCTTGTCCAATGGACTGATTCTACATCAACTGCATTTCGCCGTAGCCAAGCAGCTCTGAAAAACTGTAAATCTATAACATTGCCTACTCCACAGGATCATCTATGGATTATTACAGATGCTGCTTCTTCAACAGATGGTCTAGGAGCCATTCTTTATGTTAAACGTGATAGCAAATTTTTAATCTCAGGGTACTTCACTGCTAAACTTCAGAAACACCAAGCTTTATGGCTTCCATGTGAGATGGAAGCATTAGCGATTGCTGCTGCAGTTAAACATTTTTCTCCATATATCATTCAATCCCCAATGCCCACACAGGTCCTTACAGACAGCAAACCATGTGTACAGGCCTTCCACAAAATGTGCCGTGGTACATTCTCGAATAGTCCTCGAGTATCCACTTTTCTGTCTATTGCCCATCAGTATCAGGTGACACTAACCCATCTGCCTGGATCTGCAAATTTACCTGCCGATTTCGCCAGCCGAAATGCTCCACCTATATGTGCTACCAACAATTGCCAAGTTTGCACATTTGTTAATGAGTTAGCTGAGGCACCAGTAATTCGATCCCTTCCTTTAGTCAGTGAAGATAATGAATGTGCACCTCGTGAGTTGCCTATTGTGCATGCTGTGTCAACTAATCCTGCTATAACCAATGACACGAAACCCCTTTATACCAGTCGCCACGCTTGGCTAGAAACACAGCGGGAATGTGCCGACTTACGTCGTGTTAAAGCTCATTTAGTTCAGGGGACACGCCCGTCCAAGAAAGACACTGATATTCGTGATGTCAAGCGATATCTGGGTGTTGCTTCATTGACAAGCAATGGCTTACTTGTTGTTCGACAAGAGGAACCATTCACTGCAGCTCGTGAATTGATTATCATCCCTCGAACTATTGTTCTTGGTCTCTTAACATCAATACACCTGGAGCTTAACCATCCATCAGCAAGCCAATTAAAGAAAAACATTACGCGAAATTTTTATTGCCTTGATCTCGATAATGCTGTTGCTGCTGTAACATCAGGCTGCCATCAATGTAGTGCCCTATCACGATGTCCACAACAAATTATTGCACAATCATCTGGAGAACCTCCTGAAGCAATTGCTATATCTTTTGCTGCAGATGTGCTACGCCGTTATCAGCAATATATTTTGGTGGTTAGAGAGACAGTATCTTCATACACATTGGCTTGTATCTTACCTAATGAGCGTCATGAGTCTATACGTGATAGCTTAATTAAGCTATGTGTTGGCTTGCGGCCTATAAGGGGGCCTCCTGCAATTATTCGTACTGATCCCGCCCCTGGTTTTGTTGCGCTTAAGGAGGACCAAATCTTGGCATCACATAATCTGCACATTGAGTTAGGTCAACGTAAGAACATAAACAAAAATCCTGTGGCGGAACGAGCCATTCAGGAACTTGAAGTAGAGTTTCTCAAATCCAGCCATGGAGGGGGCCCAGTTTCTGAAACAGCCCTATCTATTGCTCTAGCCCATCTTAATTCTCGAATACGATTTAATGGATTATCATCTCGGGAAATATTGTTTCAACGAGACCAGTTTAGTGGCTTACAAATCCCTGTCAATGACAAGTCTATTATACTACAACAACATAGTGCAAGGTCATACAATCATTCATTGAGCTCAAAATCCAAAGCTCCCCATCCTTCTGCTCTGTTATACCCTGAGGAAAGTATCAAGATTGGTGACTTAGTATATTTATATTCTGATAATTCCAAGCATCAGAACCGTTGTCGATATCTTGTTACTGCTGTGGATGGAGACTGGTGTAATGTTCGGAAATTCATTGGCCACCAACTACGTGCCTTTTCATACCGCATCCGACTGTCAAACTGTTATAGGGTTCCCGCAAATACTACCATTTATAACAGTTATCCTTCTATCCAGAGCGACTCATCTGATGATGATATTGGTTTGCCAACTCATGATATTGGTTTGCCAACTCAAGTTGGCCCCATTGATGTCGATGTTATGGATGTACCAGATGACCCTATTCCAGTTGCTGTACCTCGTACTCGTGACTCTGGGATCCCTCCACCATTAGAAGACCATGATGAACCTCATCCTTATGCAACCATACCTGCATCCCATAGTGAACAGGGTTCTGCGAGACTCCGTCGATCAATGCGTACCCGCAAGCCTCCCAATTATTACGGCTTTGAGGAACAATAAATATTATTTTCTCATCTATATACAGGACTGTACTCCATGTCATATAATTTTTGATCCTCTATGAACAATTCTGTCAAACATTTTGTTATAGAACAACATATTAGTCTCGTCTAGGATAGTGAACTGTTCTATCTTATTATTTGTAATAGTCATTATTATTATTTCCACTGAAGGAAAGAAAAAAAATGATTGCGCCAGTAGTGGTTACTGTACTGTCGTTGTGTCATTGTACTGATAGCTAGTACGCCCCTTTATTGTTCACCTTTACCTGTTACTGTGTTACCGGTACCTCTGTACCTATGATTACCTGTACTGCTGTATGCATTATACATACAGACATATCAGATGTCTGACGTCCTTACCTTTTACCTATTCATTATTGGCGCTGTAGGTTTAAATGAATCCCTTTATCAACGGGATTCAATATATCCTATGTACTGTAGGTTTACTGTATATCTGTACACATTGATCAGTGCTTGTTGATTTAGTGCATTTAATACTGGCCAAGATTAGCAAGTAAATCACATAACAACCAATCAAACAGAACATCCCATAACAACTTAAAGCATTTATAAAACAGGCAATATCATTGGATGTTCACAAAATGATCGCTTGGGTTTTTACTCTCAGGTACCCCTCTGTAATAGTTTCAGTTTGCTAAGGCTCCGCCTACTGCGTGGCTCGCCCTACTGCCCTACACGGACCCAGCTAGACTAGTGCTGTAGTGCAGTGCGTACCTGTAGTCGGGTCGTATCATAGTATTACAGTACAGCAGTAGGCCTACCGGTACAGCGGTACGCGGTACACTGCAGAGCTGGTACAGCAGAAGGCCTATTATCACTGTATCATGTTTCTGAGTTACCGGTATTGCATACCGCACCGGCAATAATATAAAAAATTCTGATATTGCAGTGGATAGTGAAGAATTTGTATTTATCATGGCCTACATTCAATGGAGGCGTTTTAATTTTTTCGAGAAGGAAATTGTCAAAGACAATCCCGATTCTGATAAACCATTCGATCGGTTGAAGGACGTGGTGGTGACCGCAGCAACGCCATGTAAAGGTATGTTGGTGTTTGGAGATGCGGAAGGCAACATATTTCTACTCAACAAATCGTTACAGGCGAGCTGCTACAAAGCCTACGAAATACGTGTCACTCACATCGTCGCTGTCAAACAGAGAGGCATAGTAGTTACCATAGGAGACGACGAGGAAGGTATCCATCCTGTTCTTAAAGTTTGGAATCTATTGAAACTCGACCGTTTTGAGTGTCCGACTTGTACCCGAATCTATAGATGTTCGAGCGGATCTTCTAAAATCTGCCCCGTATCCACTCTCGCTGTACACGACGACTGTTCCATGATGGCTATAGCTTACTTAGACGGGTCGCTCAGTATCCATAAGGTGGGTATTTGTTTTAAGGTATAGGTTTAGCCTATTAAAATAGTACGAGAGATGGGTGTAGTGGACTTGTCGGAGGTAGAATATAATTTAGCATCAACCGCATACAGTTTGCATGTAACTGATTGAGGCAGATTGTCAGGGAGTTCGTTGATATACAGTAAAGAACGAACAGAACGGGTCCCAATTTGGAGTCGAGCGGAATTCCGGTTCGACTGGAATTGACAGTTCCGGTTACCGGAAAACCGGACTTATATACATTTATGTAACAAATGAGATGAATCGCATTTTTTCACAAACATCTATTTTTTCAGAAGTATAGCTGAAAATTACTCAACATTTATTTTTATTGACTCTGTACAATTTTCAGATTTCATATCGTCGCTGATCTGGCAGAAAGGCCTAAGTGCACATTTTTCAAAAATTGGGGTTTTGTTGAATTTACAATCTTTGGACATTGCGGAGGTGTGGTAGAAACCTCAAAGTGATATCTGTGACCAAAACCTCACAAATTGTGATGTGCCGAATGAACAAAGTGAGATCGGCTGGAAATCCTACCTGGCAGAAAGGCCAAAGTGCAGAATAGTTAGCATATTCTTACTTTGAATCTTCTACCAAACCTCATTGTAAAACCATTTTAAGTTTAAATACATGTGGCAAAAAAGCCAAAGTGATTTTTCAGCCCACCCCTATTACTTAAGCTGTAGTGCTAAACTGAAAGTTTACTGTATGTTCTTTTCTTCTGCTCTCTCTACGATTGTTGCTAGAGGTACCGGTATTTAAATTCATAGGCCAATAATAATTATTCTTTCCTTCATAACTGTATATTGTCAATGATAAACTGCTTCAGGGATAGGTTATGTTACTGAATGTAGTTGTTGCAATACTTTAATGTTATCTATTAAACTTCTGCTAGCAATATTTTATTATTATCATATAAGTTTTAGTTTTAGTAATTAATCATTAAGAGTTCAAACGGATCATAGATTGGTTGTGCGTTATAGGGAAACTGATTTGGCTTTATTTTGGACCCCTTACTTTTTATTAATATTTCTAATTAATACTGAATGTTATTTATAGGCCTATAATTAATACAAATTACTATAGGAAATACGAATAAATCTATTTGTAATATCATAAACTATGAGTACAGGGGTCTTTTACCCAATGAGTTGCTAAAAATTCTAGAACCAACAAGCATGATAGACCTATATTAACAATAGCGTTATCACAACCACCATTATCACAGACATTAATATCTCAATAACCCCTGATGTTGTGATGTCTCCAGTAAGAGTTGACAATATCTCAATGAACGAGATTGTTGACAATGGCTATTTACCTGAAGAAGTGTACGAAGGATTTGATACTATTACGGAGGTTGTATCCAACATGAAACGTGCTGAGACTAGGTTAAATGTAACAAAACCCAAAAGGGCTTCAAAAGGTGAATCTCTAGAAAATTATCAAATTAGAACTAAAGCAATAGCCGCAGGGCTATCTTATACTAGTAATAGGGGGAGAAAATTCATTGATACTGTAGTAAGTAACCAACACGAGTAGAATGTGGCTGTCGTTATAAATGTTTCAATAACTTTACGTTTGATGATCAAAATCGTATTTTTAATGATTTTCGCTCTTAATACCATCGTCTGCTACCACATTGGACAAACCCAGTTTATTGCAAACTAATATTGTCAAAAGAAATGATAAATATAATGTTTCTGTTCCACTTCACGGTTAAAAAAAATCCATTTTTAATGGAACTTTAAAATTTATTATCATGATTTTCTAGGTAAATTTATTTCCATTTTTAACCGCTTGTAGCAAAAGATTAAAAGCGAAAATTCCGACTCAACCGCTAAACAGTTGGAAAGTGAAATTATTTCTGCTTCAAATTTCATGCAATCTCATGAAGATTTAAAGAAAAATGGGAAGAGTGGGTGGTGTCACTCACTGAATCATGCATGTATCATTGTATACAATATCATCTGTACAATTAACAATCATCACTTTTACTTTTTTGCCAGACATATTTAATATATTTTAGAAAATTATTGGTGCCAAAAGGTCAAAGTGACCCTTGACCCAGAAACCAGCTAAATATATTTTTTACAAAAAGGTAATGTATTGAACGTATGGGAAATTATTTAATTAGTATACGTTCCAAAATTCAGCGTAATTCATTTGTTTTTTAAAAAAGTTAGACAGAAAAACTCGATTATCTCAGAATGTCATTTTTGCACTTTGTCTTTTCTGCCAAATCAGCGATGATGTGTACTTAGTTATTAAGGCACAGTTTTACAAATTATATAATTTTGACTGGGAGTGGCATTTGATTGAAAATGGGTTGATGACAGGATCAGATAAATATTTGTTGAGAACCTGTGGATGTAACGTACAGGGCAGGGGTACACCTCACTGACGATCCGAGACAAGGGGGAAACTGGACGCAAAACTCGCCTTGGCGAATTAATATCCCGCCTCAATGTTAAAGGTTCCGGTAAAATTTGTCTCATTCCGGTTCCGGGAAAAATTTAATTCCGCTCGACTCCTAGTCCCAATACGTTTCCCTGTTGCCTGTGGGGTTCCAGGTGGCACGTCCGATACAACATTTAAGCTGGAAGCAGCAGCCCACTAGTATTTGCTGTTTACGATTTGAGAGAAACGCCTGTATTTAAGTGATCAACTTCCCACACAAATTCTCGTACCCAGTTCGCTTTGTGATGAGCTTCCCATGTACTATACAGAGTCGAACGCCTTGGCAAAGTCTATCTACACATCCAGATCCACACACTGCCCTACTTCATTGGTGTAAAAAAGGTTCCACCTTGGTGTAGTGGTTGCATTGAATTCACATCTCCTGTAGGTCGTGGGTTCGATCCTCACATGGGCCAGGGCAGTTTTCGTTTCGGCACGAATGCTTTGAAGTGACCAGCCAGGGCGCATCTCTCTACCTTACATCCTTAAGTGGTAGCTAAATGAGTACTGGAGTTTCCTCTGGGGAGTAAAAAGTTCTGGGGGGACCGCACTGGAAATAAGTCGACAGACATTGTGCGTAATCCGAGGCCTATAGCAACCGAAGAAAACTTTTCTATTTTACTATACTTTTCCTTAGTGCATTCAAGTAGTTGCCTTCCAGACGAGTGTCGCTTTGGGAACTCATGTTGCGCTTTGTTAATTAAGTTGTTAACCGCCAGGTAAGAGAGAACCTCATTTTTGATACATGATTCCATTAACTTGCATGCGATACAAGTTAAATGATTGATATTGGTCGGTAGTTATTTGGGTCAGAAGTCTTTTTTGTAGCATATGGGCATTAAGCCAGATAGAAGGAAGTCAAATGAGATTTTAAATATATCCATTAGATGGACCGCTACTGTTGAAGCCAAGATTCTGTATAGGGCAGTAGGAAACCATCAGGAGTAGTTTTCGAGGCCAAGTCGGGTATTGCTTTTTGGATTTCAGTTCTTGTAATGGAATTACCCCGGTAAATGGGACCGGCAGACCGGCTCTGGTACTGTCCGCTTATTATATCTCCTCGGAACCAATTATCCAATTTTTTCCTTTTTTATTGATGTTGATGTCGACTTATTCTAGGGTGACGTGACACGCGATTCCCGATTAGGAAAGGTCCACACGCTGGATCTGAACCACGCCACCATCACCGGGTTGGCCTTCAAACAGTTCGGCAAGGGGTCTGTCTTGTTTCTAACGACAACCGAATCGGTTCAGGTGGTAGATCTAACTACCTCCACTCCCAAGATGACGTCATTGGACCGTCATGGCTGCGGTTTGAAGGCCAGTTGCCAGGCCGACCTGAGTCAGGACTTCGAGTTTGTTGTGGGTCGAGACGAGGCTGTTTATTTCTATCATCGGGAAGGGAGAGGTCCCTGTCTGGCGGTGGAAGGAGATAAAACTAGCATACAGGTAGGTGGGGGTACCTGTCTGGTGTTGGAGGGAGGGAGGGAGAGGTTCCTGTCTGGTGGAGGGGGGGAGGGGTCCCTTGTCCCTGTCTGGTGGAGGGAGGGAGGGGTCCCTCTCTGGTGGAGGGAGGGAGGGGTCCCTGTCTGGTGGAGGGAGGGCGGGGTCCCTGTCTGGTGGAGGGAGGGAGGGGTCCCTGTCTGGTGGAGGGAGGGAGGGGTCCCTGTCTGGTGGAGGGAGGGAGGAGTCCCTGTCTGGTGGAGGGAGAGAGGGGTCCCTGTCTGGTGGAGGGAGGGAGTCCCTGTCTGGTGGAGGGAGGGGTCGCTGTCTGGTGGTGGAGGGAGGGGTCCCTGTCTGGTGGAGGGAGGGAGGGATCCCTGTCTGGTGGAGGGAGGGAGGGGTCCCTGACTGGTGGATGGAGGGAGGGGTCCCTGTCTGGTGGTGGGAGGGAGGAGTCCCTGTCTGGTGGAGGGAGGGAGGGGTCCCTGTCTAGTGGAGGGAGGGAGTCCCTGTCTGGTGGAGGAAGGGAGGGAGGGGTCCCTGTCTTGTGGTGGAGGGAGGGGTCCCTGTCTGGTGGAGGGAGGGAGGGGTCCCTGTCTGGTGGAGGAAGGGAGGGGTCCCTGTCTGGTGGAGGGAGGGAGGAGTCCCTGTCTGGTGGAGCGAGGGAGGGGTTCCTGTCTGTATCTGGTGGAGGGAGGGAGGGGTCCCTGTCTGGTGGAGGGAGGGGGGGTTCCTGTCTGGTGGAGGGAGGGAGGAGTCCCTGTCTGGTGGAGGGAGGGAGGGGTCCCTGTCTGGTGGTGGATGGAGGGGTCCCTGTCTGGTGGTGGAGGGAGGGGTCCCTGTCTGGTGGTGGAGGGAGGGGTCCCTGTCTGGTGGAGGGAGGGAGGGGTCCCTGTCTGGTGGTGGAGGGAAGGAGGGAGAGGTCCCTGTCTGGTGGAGGGAGGGAGGGGTCCCTGTCTGGTGGTGGAGGGAGGGAGGGAGAGGTCCCTGTCTGGTGGAGGGAGGGAGGGGTCCCTGTCTGGTGGAGGGAGGGAGGGGTCCCTGTCTGGCGGAGGGAGGGAGGGGTCCCTGTCTGGTGGAGGGAGGGAGGGGTCCCTGTCTGGTGGAGGGAGGGAGGGGTCCCTGTCTGGTGGAGGGAGGGAGGGGTCCCTGTCTGGTGGAGGGAGGGAGGAGTCCCTGTCTGGTGGAGGGAGGGAGGGTGTTAGCTTATTCAATCCCGCCAACACCCCATAAAGTTATTAGCCGATAAGCAATATTGGGAGCCGCGAGATTGGGTAATTAACCAACTCACGCCATCCCAATAAGAATGGGAAGGAAGCACACAATAGAGGGTCAGGGGCCAAACCCCTAACCCAGAGAACAGGTGGAGTGAACGGGAATACTCCACGGGGCGCCAACAAGGGTATTAACCAATCAGAGGCGGGAATGGCATCGATTGAGTAGCAGTAAGGCCACCATGCAATATAACAAATAACCTATTAATCAGTGATTCAGTTATCTCAAGTGCAGCAGTGCTAGCGTAGGGTACAGCCAATTAGTTTAGTTAGGGGATCACGGGACTTTAGTTACCGTATCCCGCCTTGTACACATTCACAATATATCTATATCTTATAACCTCCTATTATACACCGAACTTCAGAACTCAGTCACTTTATTTCATCCTTATACACGGCGGGGACGCGTGGACTAAATTACCACAACCGGATAAATCGGGATCCCCCTTGGATCCCTTCACAGTAACTAAAACGGTGTTGCTTCCCCAGCTAAACTCAGTAACTAAATCCGAGCTGCCGCCCTAGTTAAACTCGAAGAACTACCGGTACAACCTAGCTAGCCGAATCATCAGCCACAAACGAGATGAGTGAATCGGGCGAGACACCGACGCGGACCCCGGACGAAGACCTAACGATCCGCGAGGCCGCGACCAAGCGATACAGGCCCACGACGCCGGAGCCATCGATAACGGGCGAACCGGAAGTCCAGGACGAGGAGGGCCTGGAACCCGAAGTCGAACCAAGAGAGAAAGAGAGCGAGACGGAGGGAGAGGGAGATGAGTCGACACGGAACGGAGAACGGCGCGCCGATGTCGCCGGCCAGCTACCGGCCGAGGGCGACGGGCGGCCCACCGAAACGGCGACGGTGGGGCCGACGGTGCGACGCCGGACGCGAAGAGACGGAGGAGAGATCGGTACCGATGTCGCCGGCCAGCTACAGGCCGAGGGCGACGGACGGCCCACCGGAACGGCGACGGTGGAGCCGCCGGTACGACGTCGAACCCGGAGGGACGGAGGAGAGGTCGGCGACGAGGACGTCGGGGTTTCTGACCGACTTCGACGGGCCTACAACGCGACCCGGAAGCTGATAAACGACGCCAAGAAGGAAGGGGCGAAGATAGACGAGGTGAGACTGAGAAAGCGACTAGGTGAGTCGGATAGACACTTAAATTACCTGATACGTTTTGGGCAAAGAGAACTAGCCGGGGAGAGAGCAAAGGGAATTGCAGGCGAACTGTTTGAACTATGGGAGTGTGGGAGTATGGGACCTAGTATAGTGCCAGTGTACATAGGGCCATACTTAATCGATGCCCGGGGAGTAAAACCAGTGGGTTGGAAGGGACCTGAAGAGGGCGAATCCGAGGTTAACACCGAGGATTCGGCCTCGTCGGTCGGAGAAAGCTCCGAAAAGGGGGAGAAAGTTAGTAGGTCGGGAAGGCGGGGGAAGTCCGTCGTAACCGATAAGTCTGCTACATCCTCCGCGAAAGAAAGAGCGGTGAGAAAAATAGGAGCCACATACCGTCTCAGCATGGCAGAGCAAGGTCAGAGAGAAATGAAGGAACGGCTAGAGGAGGGAAGAGTGCGGTTAGAGAGGGAAACGGTATTGCTTAGGGAAACCGGAGAAAGGGCCGAAAGGGCTTTGAAAAGCCTAAGGGAGTATGATGAGATAGAGGAAAGGGAGTGTAGGGAGCGTGAAGCGAGAGAGGAAAAGGAACGCGAGGAGCGTGAGGCGAGAATGGAAAAGGAACGCGAGGAGCGTGAGGCGAGAATGGAAAAGGAACGCAAGGAGCGTGAGGCGGAACGCAAGGAGCGTGAGGCGGGAATGGAAAAGGAACGCAAGGAGCGTGAGGCGGGAAAGGAAAAGGAACGCAAGGAGCGTGAGGCGAGAAAGGAAGAGGAACGTAAAGAGCGTGGGGCGAGACGAAGGGAGAGCATTAAGAGTGCCGCAGACTCGGCCATCAAGGACACCCAGGAGCGTGAGGGGATAGTGGCAAAGGGTGAAAAGGAGCGCAAAGAATTAAAGGAACGGCAGAGTGAGTATGCGAAAGATATAATTAGAGGGACGCACGAGTTGGAATACGTGCGAGTGGGACCGCCGTCTGAAACCAGGGCCGGCTCGAGTATTTTTGAGGAGCCGAGGGCCGTAGACGTATTTGTTAATACTCCACTGACAGGGACCGCGCGACAGACTCAAGACTGGTGCGACCGTACGAGCGGGGGGGGTAATAATAATAATGGTACAGTAGACGTTGTTGATATTAATAGTACCGTATGGGATAACGCTAATCAAACCTTTATTACAGGAAATACTTTGCCTGGTGGTAGTAATTTAAATTTAAATCAGAACGATCCTAGTGTTAATGTAGAAAATAATCCTAATATTGATGTAGTTACGCAAAATAATTCAAATAATCAAAATAATAACTCGAATTCGGACCTACAAAATAACTTAAATAACGCAATTACACAGAATAATTCGAATAATTCAAATAATAATCTTAGCCCGAATTTACAAAATAATTCAGATAACATAGTCGCGCAGAATAATACAAATGACTTTGTTTCAAATGAGCAAATTACTTCCGTTTCCAATATGGGTGCTATTAGTGTAGACACGTCGGGCCTACGTAACCAGGGAGCAGAGGGCCTGGTAGGCCGCGTAGTTAGTAGACAGGGAGCAGAGGGCCTGGTAGGCCACGTAGTTGGTAGACAGGGAGCAGAGGGCCTGGAAGGCCACGCAATAGCAGAGGGAGAGGCGGGGGTGAATAGACCCGACTGTGGTAGGGTTGATGTGTCGACTAGAGAGATATATAGTAGCGGGGCGAGAGGTAGCGAAGTTAGATGTAGCGAGTGGGGGGGGGCTACGAGCACCCCACAACAGAGAGTTAGCGGCGAGAGGGGGGGGGGGGGGGGCAGAGAGTGTCCCACAGCCGTCAGCGGACAATGCGAGGGCCGAACAAGGTAAACCGCAACAACCGGCGACGGAGAGTAATAGGGGGATTGCGAGTATCCCCGGCGACGTGCGATCAAGCAGAGAAAGACAGGTTGACGTCGCGGGAGGGCAGACGGAACGTCGAGCCCGATCAGAGGAGGAAAGAAGAACAGTGGGGTTTAACCGGGAGGTCGACGAGAGATCTCGTGAGCGGGAATATTCCACTGATAGAAGAAGAGAGGAAGAGAGTAGTAGAAGTATCGCCGCAAAAGATAGAAGAGCGAGGACGGATAGCGAGCCGTCGGTAGTCGAGATGAGAACGGAGAGTCAGTGGGGTCGGACTCCGGGAGATTGCTGTCGCCCCGGAGGGATGCGATCCGGCGAGGCGCATTACGCGCCGAGAGAGGGGTACGCGATGTATCGGTACGAAGATGAAAACAGTGGAGAGGGGGGTCGAAGAGAAACTTTCCGACGGAATATACCTACCGATCGAGAATACGGTAGCCGCGGGGAGGATTATTCGAGAAGAATAAACTTCGATCCCGAACAACACATGCAGACTGTAGGGCACACTGTAGGTCTTACTGCACATACCGTAGGCCATACTGAGAGAGGCGATGTAGGTGATAGGATAGCGCGGACAACGGGATTAAACCCGGAAGTCGCGGAATACATACCGGCGGGTAGGCCAGAAGCTGATAGGCCTATACCGGTACCAGCACAGCAGTATGACTACAGCATGCAGGGACATAACATATACCCAGGGGAGGGGGGAATTATTGCGGATAGGTGTATGGGCCCCAACATATTAACATCAACCCCAGTACCAGACATACCGGTGGGGGGGGACAGGGTGACATTCCCCCATCACAATATCAACAATATACCCCGACAGGAACAAGAACAACGAGACCCCTAGATGAAAACAGGTCGTGTGATACAGACATATGGAGGGGGCCGCTACCCCCGATGACATATCCGAGTCAGAGAAGATCAAGAAGTAGGACGGACGAACCGCACCAGACAGGGGAAACTATACAGCACCCGTCGAATCCATTAGAAGCGCAGGCAATGGGGATGGCCACGTTGATCGATGCGTTGAAAACGAGGATCGAATTACCACCCGTGGAACCGTTCAAATTCGATGGGAGCAGGCCGGAAGAATACTTACAGTTCCGGCGAATGTATAGTAACGAAATACTAACAAAAAACTTGACGCAGGCGGAGTGCCTGAAGTATCTACAAGTGTACACGGGAGGCCCAGCATACGACATCGTGAGGCAATACCAAGGAATAGAGGGCGGCTTCACGACAGCATGGCGGGCACTGGATAGGGAATACGGGCACCCGGCCAAGATCATCAGGCAAACGCTGAGAGGCATAACATCGGGTGGCCTACAGGATAATCCCGTTAGCATTAAGACGTTTGCTAACAAAGTCGAGAAGGCGCTGATCGTGCTGAAGACGTTAGACGCGCCATACGAACTCAACGCGTCCAATAACATCACCACGATAGCGCAGGCACTACCGAGCTGGCTGCGCAACAAATGGAGGAAGGTTGCTTTCTCCACCCGAGACAAGAAGGGTGCGGAACCAGGTTTAGAAGAAATGTCAAACTTCTTAAATTACGAAGCTGAACTAATAACGGACCCAGTCTATAGTGAAGATAGCCTGGGAAAGGGACCAAAGACAGATCACTACAGGCCCAAACCAGAGCACAATACATCGAACGCGCTACCGAGACTCAGGCAATCATTGCCATATGCAGCGACGCAGGGGACTGCAAGTCCACAGACAAGCGAAGATAGGACAACATCAAGGGACGGACAGGGGAACAATAACAACATGAATAAACATAACCCCAGTACGTCCAGTAGGTCAAACCCAGTCAATAAGAATAGTAGGGACTTTGGTACGAATATAACTGCGATACGCAATGCATTGTATAAAGAGGGCTATGACCCAAAGAGCAAATGCCAGTTACACGCAAATGCGCTTCATAAAACCATGAACTGCAGGTACTGGCAGGCGCTACCGAGGCAAGACCAGATAGATTACGCGTCGAGCAATAAAATCTGCTCGCGATGTGTGAAAAGTGGACACAAGGCCAGGGAATGCCAAGAGAAACCGGTCAAGTTTGGCCAGAGGAGAGGCCAGACGATGGCAACGAGCACAGTAGGGGCGAAGAAGAGAGGAACAGTGCTACTTGGAGTAGTACCAGTACGAGTGATCGGGGAAGGCAATCGATCAGTAACAACATTAATGCTGGTTGATAGTGGAGCTGCCTTCACATTAGTTGAGGAATGGGTAGCCGAAGAAATAGGGTTGAGAACGAGGCCAAGCAGGATGGCGGTGACAACCATCTCTAGCAAAGACGAGATCCTAGAGATGAGGACAGGACGGTGCGCAATTGCAGCAGTGGCACCAGGATGCGATTATGGGGCAACCATCGACCCCATCCAAGTAATAGAGTCAATTAACATCAATGCCAGGCGGCCAACCAACATCGAGGTCGAGCAATACAAATTCCTGGACAACATTGACTTCTCAATCCCAGACGTGGACGTTAGGAAGGTATCCATCATAGTAGGCATGGACTGCCCAACGGCCCACGAGAGAATGCAGACGGTCTTCGGCGAAGACAAGCAGAGCGACCCGGTGGCCATATTAACGCCATTCGGGTGGACGCTGAGTGGTCCAATTAAGAGCAAGATACCATTCAGGATGTCGGAGACATCAGGATGCATGTTCGCGGGAACAATGCAGGAAATGGGTGACGAGGGAGCAGAGGAGCAGCTTAAAAGACTGCTCAGACAGGACTTCGAGGGACTGAAAGAGACCGGGGTCGGGACCTCGGTAGAAGACAAGCAGGCTCTACAAAGCGTGGAGGAAACGATGACGTGTGATGAGGGGCGGTATACAATAGGAATGGTGTGGAAACTACCGAAGATACCGCTACCCGATAATAGAGGGATGGTGCTCACGAGACTCCGCAAGCTGAAACAAACACTACAACGGAGCCCCGAGAAGAACGAGTACATTCACAAAACCATTAAGAAGTACGTCGAGAAAGGATGGGCCGTGGAGTTACCGGTCGACGAACCGAACACGGACAGGACATACTACCTGCCACTCCACGTAGCTTTAGACCCAAAGAAAGGTAAACTTAGGATGGTAGTCGATGCATCGGCAAAGACCGACGGAAAGTGCTTAAACGATTACCTACTAGAGGGCCCAAACATATACAATTCGGGCATAGAAGTACTACTTAGATTTAGGAATGGGAAACACGCCTTCACGTGTGACATAGAAGGCATGTTCAACCAAGTCCGAGTAACAGAAGAAGATAGTGACAGTCAACGCTTCTTATGGTATAACGGCGAAGAAGAACCGCCGGTAATACCAGCGTATAAGATGGTAGTACAAAATATGGGGGCCAAGTCGTCCTCGTTTACGACGACTATGGCAGTGAGAGACACGGTAAAGGGCAAGGAAGATAGATATAGCAGTAGGGCCGTCGACATGATCAGACGCGGTTTCTACGTAGACGACGGCATGGAGTCTGGAAATACGGTTGAGGAGATACTGGAAACAGGGCGCGAGGTTCGCGACATCCTGAAAGGATCCGGCTTCAACCTGACCAAATTCCAATCCAGTTCAGAAGAATTTATCAGGGAAATAGAAGACAAGAAACCAGAATCGACCATGGACAACCCTACAACAGCCAAAGGACAGGACATGGCGATTAAGAGAACGGAATCCCAGCAGAAGGCGTTGGGAATCGTGTGGGATAGAAAAACAGACGAACTGAAGTATCAGCTGAGCCAGGAGGGCGCAGACACCCATACGAAGAGGGGTTACGTATCGTATATAGCAAGGATATACGATCCCCTAGGCCTAGCATCCCCATTACTAGTCACGGGGAAACAGATACTCAAGAGAGTATATAAGTTGAAGGATGAGTGGGACGTAGAGGTACCAGAAGACATCAAGAAACAGTGGAGCAAATGGACAGGAGACTTGGAGAGGATGGGAACATACAACATGCCGCGAGTGTATTTCCCGGACGGGAACATGACGAATCTGGACCTACATATGTTCTCCGACGCGTCGTTAGAGGCATACGGAGCGGCACTCTATTTAGTACAACGAGAGGGGCCTCACAAGCCCAGACTAGCCTTTAGCAAAGCTAAGTCAACGCCGCCAGATTCAGCATCTGTTCCCAAGTTAGAATTGACAGCCGCGAGACTAGGAGTTAGAGCCACAGCCTACCTAGTGGATACAATTCCCAACATAGTGGAGACACACTACTGGACGGACTCCATGGTAGTGCTTGGTTGGCTACACAACGAAAAGACGAGGTACCCGATATTCGTCGCGAATAGAGTGGACGAAATAAGGGCGAGCACAGAACTGGAAAGGTGGCACTACTGCCCAACAGACGAGAACCCAGCGGACTTGCTGTCGAGGGGCGTGGAACGCCACACTTTCTTAAAGAAAGAAGCATTGTGGCAACACGGGCCACAATTTCTGAGCGATAGGGAGGCCTGGCCGCCGATGAGGAAGGTGGACCCGGGCTCGGAAGTAGTATCAGAAGGAGAAGAGGGAGATTCAGAGGGAGAAGAGATATACTCCCAGATGGTGAGGGAGATCAGGGACGTGCAACCAGGAAGGGAACTGTGCGATAACCCGACGGATAAACTCCTCAGCTACAGTTCTAGTTGGTATAAGACCAAGAAACTAGTGGCGTACTGGAGAGCCTTTGGGAATTTCCTTGCGGGAGTCGGCAAGGACAAGAAGACCAGGACAACCATAGATCTGGAAGGAGCGGCCAAGGCAGTGATCCGCTATGAACAACGCAAGAACTACGGCGACGAGGTGGAACGTGTCGGTAACCAACAACATCTCCGACGGGATAGCGAGCTGATCACGCTGTCGCCACAACTCAACGAGGATGGGATCCTAGTAATGAATTCTAGGGTGGGATATAACAACAGTATAGTCGTACCACCGAAACCCATCATCATTCCCACAGGATCGCCCATAGTCCACCAGATCATATGGGACTCCCACAAATCGATACTGCATGGGGGCACCAACCGAACCCTCACAGAGATAAGGAGGACCTATTGGGTCAAACAATTAAGGAAGAAGGTGAAAGCGGTAGTGGGACAGTGTCAGACCTGCCGACGAGCGAAGAAGGAGCGAGCCGTACAGGAGATGGCGCCACTACCGGCGAGTAGGGTAAAACAGCACGACCCGCCATTTACACATTGCGGTGTGGACATGTTCGGGCCGATAAAGATCAAGGTGATGCGACACACGGAGAAACGCTACGGTATTATCTTCGTATGCAACAACACGCGGGCGGTAGGGATAGAACTCGCCCAAGATGCAACCGCATCAGCCTTCATTAACGCCTTAGAAAGGTTTAGGGACCGCAAAGGTGGGACGATCGCAGTGATATACAGCGACAACGGCACCAACTTTGTGGGCGCAGAGAGTGAGATGGCAGAGGCCTTAGAAATCTTGGAGGGAGAAGAAGTCAGGGCGGCCATGAGAAGACGACAAGTGAAGTGGGAGAGAAGGACGCCGTATGCACCACATACGTTAGGATGCGTCGAGAGACTCGTGGGCAGTTCAAAACGTCTAATGACGAAGCTGATGAACACCCACATGGTCACTGAAGACGTCTTACGGACAGTACTTGCGAAGTGCGAGGGGATAATTAATAGCAGACCGCTATACCCGGAGAATGATGACCCTGAGTCATTAGATGTGCTGACGCCTAGCCATTTCCTCATGGAAAGGCCAGCGACCATAGATATGCGGGGTGTAGACCCAGATGATATACACTCCCGCCAAAGTTGGAAAGTAGCTAAAGCAATTAGCGCAGAGTATTGGAGGAGGTGGGTAGAAGAATACCTACCCACGCTCCATAAGCGAAGCAAGTGGAGGAAGCCAAATAGGGAGTTGAGAGAGGGAGATCTCGTAATCGTCACGGATGATACTATCATCAACAACCAATGGCGGTTGGCGAGAGTTGTAGGCACCTACTCCGACAGGGACGGAAGAGTCCGATCGGTAGAAGTGCGGATAGGTGGAAAGATAGGTGCGAAAGACAGAAAAACCTACAGGAGAGCAGTAGGTAAATGCTGTCTTCTAGAAGGGGCACCTTAAATTAGAGTTAGTGTGAAGTTTAGTCGTCCAAGTTTTGGACTGAGGGGGGTGGGATTGAGGGCGAGACACCCTTCCCACACAAATAAAATAAAATAAAACAAAAATAAATAAAAGTTAGTTAGTTAGTAGGTACGTAGTACCTAGAGTTAGTTAGTTAGTAGGTACGTAGTACCTAGAGTTAGTTAGTTAGTAGGTACGTAGTACCTAGAGTTAGTTAGTTAGTAGGTACGTAGTACCTAGAGTTAGTTAGTTAGTAGGTACGTAGTACCTAGTTAGAGTTAGAGGGTACGTAGTACCTAGTTAGAGTTAGAGGGTACGTAAAGCCTAGTTAGAGTTAGAGGGTAGGTAGTACCGATAGTTAGAGAGTTAGTAGGTACGTAGTACCTAGTTAGAGTTAGAGTTAGAGGGTACGTAATGCCTAGTTAGAGTTAGAGTTAGAGGGTAGGTAGTACCGATAGTTAGAGAGTTAGTAGGTACGTAGTACCTAGTTAGAGTTAGAGTTAGAGGGTACGTAATGCCTAGTTAGAGTTAGAGTTAGAGGGTAGGTAGTACCGATAGAGTTAGAGTTAGTAGGTACGTGGTACCTAGTTAGAGTTAGAGTTAGAGGGTACGTAGTACCGATAGTTAGAAAGAGAGAGTAAGAGGTAAAAGGGGTAAAAAAAAATAGGATATAGATATTAGATAGCAGTAAGTAGAGTTAGTAGCGAGAGGGGGGCATATGAGTGCAGCTGGATAAATCGTGTGGCCACACGACGCATACGGCTGTACTGCATAGGCCCACTGAGTAGGCCAGAATATGGATCAGAGAGAGAATAGAATAAATCCATAGGCAGTAGTAAGTAGTAGGACAGTAGAATCAAAGAAAAATAAATAAATAAATAGAATAGGGCTAAAATCGGAAAATAGTGGTAACACAAGGAAAGTCGTTCTAGAACATAATAAAAGTAACGGACGGAAATTGTAAATTAGGCTGATTTACTAGCTCCGAAATTAATTAGATTAAATTAAGCTTGAAAGGCGCAGTTAAGTAGAAAAGCAGGCCATTATCGAACTGTAAGAAACATCTTAGTACATCACTCATCTGTATTGCGCCTTGGTAAGGCACCACCCTACAGGTGAGCGAGTGTAGTGTTCGGAATGGCGAGTAAGCTGATCAGGAAGAGAAAAGCGGAGTCGGGAGGAAAAGAAATATTGGTGGATTTCACCGAAAGACACCCGGAGGAGAAGACGAGAGGATACTACGAGAGGTTGGAAAGGGGTCACGCGGCACGAGCGCTGCAGGATCACTTCCGGGAGGCGCACGAACAGCGGTTGGTCGGGACCTACGGGACGCCGTCGCTGGATAACGCGATCTTCCAACACTTCCACTACGTGGTGAAAGGAGACGAGGCGAAGTTCGGGATTCCGAAGTATCCGAGGGAATCGCCGAGGAAGGACTGGAAAAGATTCATAGAGTCCGTCAACAGAGGAGGATATATGATCCTAGATGACGAGGGAACCGTGGAAGACGAAGCGGGTTCGAGACGAGGAACGGCAGGGTCGGCCAGGACCATACTCTTGCATTTGGCAGCGCCAAATGGGGACATCTTCTTATTCGACCTAGGGACGTATGGGAAGAAGGACGGGCCGAAATTAGACCGACTGCCGAAAGCGGTACAGGTCTTAGTAAGAGAGAAGTCGACGACGAAAGTGGGATCGGCGATTCGCGAGGACGCGGAGAGGATCATCGGTCCGGACGCCACCAACCTCCTGGATATGCAGAAAGTCTTTATGGCTATGACGGCACCGGATGGATTGGGGGTGGTCGAGAACTCAGGCCAATGCGGGGCGGTGGCGATGGGCCAATTATTGGGGCTCGTATGCCACAAACCAATGGATTGGGGGAAGTTTAGGGAAGAATACGGAGCGGAACTAGCGAACTCGCTGAAGTGGGGAGCGAGACCGGGAAAGCAGGAGGTATATCAGTTTCGCAGAGGAGCGATAAAGGTATATCAGAAGCGATATATCCTGCAGGAGGACTGGATGATGATAAGTTTACTTAACTTATTCATGACCGTAGTTATCGAAAGGGAACCAGGGGCATTTCTGTTATCGGGATCACCCCTAAGCTACAGGAGAGCCTTTAAGACGGCCTTTGACGGTCTGGTAGACCACCCGGGGCTGAAGGGCGAGTCGGTGTACTACAACAGCCGACATCTGGTAGATGGGGAAACGGATACACCGTATCAGAGATGGGAGCAGCTAGAGATGGATAGACGGGAAGCAAAGCGACTGGAAGAAGTCGCTAGACGGGAGAGGATAGAAGCAGAGGAGAGGGAAGAGGAGGCCAGGACACAGAGTTATGGCTTCGAGGAACAGGCGGGCCTAGACGAGCTTCATTGGACTTCGTCAGGGAGTTCGGGGGAGTCTCTAGGGCGAGAATTGGGATGGACGGTGGGATCGCCGAAACAGTCGACGTCGGGGTTGCAAACGATGCCCATACCAGCGGGCGCCGAGGGCGACCAACCGCCAAGGAAGTTAAGGGAGCTAGAGGGATGGAGAGCTACGGGCGAAAGCCAAGGCGGAAAGGGACATAGTGGATCCGTCGGGATACCGGGATTGGAGACGCTACCGGAAGAAGAGGACGACGACGACGAATTCGGAGAGATGCCGCCCATCGAGAGAATAGGCCACTCGGACACGGACTGGGTTGGCGGAAGGGTGGTGACGGCCAGTGGGGCGAGGGCCTTCTGGAACAGATCCGGCAAGCGGACCTGGGTGCACGAGGGGCCGGCGATGGATTTCGCAGGGAGCACCATCAGGTTGGGCGAGCAACCGGGGACGGCACCACGGATAGTATTCGGGGAGACGATGCCCGAGAGGGGCGGAGAGATCGACGTAAACAGGGAGAGCAACGTGGAGAAGTTTGCCTACCAGCGACTCCATAGACCGCGGAGATCGCTTGGGACAAAGGACGAGGTGGGACGCGAGACATTGGTACTCGGCTGCGACTACTGTGGGAGACAGACCCATCAGGAAAGCAGCTGCCTATACCGGTTCCAACGGGGAACCTTTTGTCTCTATTGTAGAGAACCAAGTCACAGGATGGGGGCGTGTCCACGGTTGCATAACCGATGTCCAAAGTGCCACTTTCGGGGACACTACGGACGCGAGTGCGACTGGATGAGCGACGAGGAGAAGTTCACAAGGTTCGAGGAGTGGGCCGACGTCGGGGCCATGACGCGCCAGCGCATGAAGGCCCAAGAGTTCAAGTGGGGTTTCTTCCTCATAAACCAGGAGACCCACATGGAAATCATAAAGCGAAGGTTACCGTTTACCTATCAAGAGGTAGCTACGGCGGCATCGTTCGCCGGAGTTATGAACACGCAACGGTACCTGGACAGGTGGACACCAGAGAACCGGAGGGAGTTTAGGGATTTCTTGGCGGAACACGTACCAAAGGCAATGAAGATGATCCTATGGGACGCCACACGAGGGAAACAACCAGGCCATTCTGAGGGGCCACCGGCGAAGCGGTATCGGGCTTTAATAACACCAGCGCCCAAGGAGCCGACGACCGGGATCAGCAAGGAAGTGGCAGCGAAGGTCCGGAAGCAGAAAGCGGATGATGCCAGAGGAACAGTGATAACCAAGAAACGGGCCAGGGAGGAGGACGTGAGGAGGTACAGATGAGTTCCCGGAGGCGAGGGAATGAGACTGAGACTGGGACGTGGTGCGCCTGGAAGGTGCCGCATGTAACGTACGAACTATTAAGTATAAATTTAATTAATGCAAATAACTATATAAGTGCAATTTGTATGTACGTACGTAGTGATTAGCAGTAAAATACATACGTTTGGAGTAAGTACTATAGTCATGCAACCTTTCTCAATTAGCTACTGGGACTGGGGGACAATTGACTATGGCACTATGGACGAGACAACTGACAATTTCACACTTCTTGAGTGCGGCGGCACGAGAGGGGGGGGAGGTTCGTCAGGAGAGATAAAACAGTCAAAGTGGACTTGGGAACCGGAATAAGAGTGTAAAGTGCGGAGAGAGTGCGAACGCAATTCTAGTGTGGGGGGGGGGAGAATAAGAGGCTGAGTGAGGGACGAGGAGGTCCGGGGGTATGAGAGAGTTAGGGTGAGAGTAGAGGGGAGATAGGGCGAAAGTGTTGGGGAAACAAAAGTTGCGTGGGAGGCGAGCGCGACCGGCCCGACATGAGACGCCAGGCACACAGGGTAGCGATATCATACCCATAGGGGGCGGCCTGGAAAGCCGACCCCGAGAGAAAAGAATTCCACCCCACACCCGATATTAGATCGGGATCCAGCGGGATTGTAGCGCACTTTTTTGGTTGATGCTATCTTCTTACCGGGAAGATAGCATGGGGGGGAGTGTTAGCTTATTCAATCCCGCCAACACCCCATAAAGTTATTAGCCGATAAGCAATATTGGGAGCCGCGAGATTGGGTAATTAACCAACTCACGCCATCCCAATAAGAATGGGAAGGAAGCACACAATAGAGGGTCAGGGGCCAAACCCCTAACCCAGAGAACAGGTGGAGTGAACGGGAATACTCCACGGGGCGCCAACAAGGGTATTAACCAATCAGAGGCGGGAATGGCATCGATTGAGTAGCAGTAAGGCCACCGTGCAATATAACCAATAACCTATTAATCAGTGATTCAGTTATCTCAAGTGCAGCAGTGCTAGCGTAGGGTACAGCCAATTAGTTTAGTTAGGGGATCACGGGACTTTAGTTACCGTATCCCGCCTTGTACACATTCACAATATATCTATATCTTATAACCTCCTATTATACACCGAACTTCAGAACTCAGTCACTTTATTTCATCCTTATACACGGCGGGGACGCGTGGACTAAATTACCACAACCGGATAAATCGGGATCCCCCTTGGATCCCGTCACAGAGGGGTCCCTGTCTGGTGGAGGGAGGGAGTCCCTGACTGGTGGAGGGAGGGAGGGAGGAAGGGGTCCCTGTCTGGTGGAGGGAGGGAGGGAGGGAGGGGTCCCTGTCTGGTGGTGGAGGGAGGGGTCCCTGTCTGGTGGAGGGAGGGAGGGGTCCCTGTCTGGTGGAGGGAGGGAGGGGTCCCTGTCTGGCGGAGGGAGGGAGGGGTCGCTGTCTGGTGGAGGGAGGGAGTCCCTGTCTGGTGGAGGGAGGGAGTCCCTGTCTGGTGGAGGGAGGGGTCCCTGTCTGGTGGTGGAGGGAGGGGTCCCTGTCTGGTGCTGGAGGGAGGGGTCCCTGTCTGGTGGAGGGAGGGAGTCCCTGTCTGGTGGAGGGAGGGAGTCCCTGACTGGTGGAGGGAGGGAGGGGTCCCTGTCTGGTGGTGGAGGGAGGGAGGGAGGGAGGGGTCCCTGTCTGGTGGTGGAGGGAGGGGTCCCTGTCTGGTGGTGGAGGGAGGGGTCCCTGTCTGGTGGAGGGAGGGAGTCCCTGTCTGGTGGAGGGAGGGAGGGGTCCCTGTCTGGTGGTGGAGGGAGGGAGGGAGGGGTCCCTGTCTGGTGGTGGAGGGTGGGGTCCCTGTCTGGTGGAGGGAGGGAGTCCCTGTCTGGTGGAGGGAGGGATTGGTCCCTCTCTGGTGGTGGAGGGAGGGAGGGAGGGGTCCCTGTCTGGTGGAGGGAGGGAGTCCCTGTCTGGTGGAGGTGAAGGAGGGAGGAAGGGGTCCCTGTCTGGTGGAGGGAGGGAGGGAGGGAGGGAGGGAGGGGTCCCTGTCTGGTGGTGGAGGGAGGGGTCCCTGTCTGGTGGAGGGAGGGAGGGGTCCCTGTCTGGTGGTGGGAGGGAGGGGTCCCTGTCTGGCGGAGGGAGGGAGGGGTCCCTGTCTGGTGGAGGGAGGGAGTCCCTGTCTGGTGGAGGGAGGGAGTCCCTGTCTGGTGGAGGGAGGGGTCCCTGTCTGGTGGTGGAGGGAGGGGTCCCTGTCTGGTGCTGGAGGGAGGGGTCCCTGTCTGGTGGAGGGAGGGAGTCCCTGTCTGGTGGAGGGAGGGAGTCCCTGACTGGTGGAGGGAGGGAGGGGTCCCTGTCTGGTGGTGGAGGGAGGGAGAGAGGGGTCCCTGTCTGGTGGAGGGAGGGAGGAAGGGGTACCTGTCTGGTGGTGGAGGGAGGGGTCCCTGTCTGGTGGAGGGAGGGAGTCCCTCTCTGGTGGAGGGAGGGAGGGGTCCCTGTCTGGTGGTGGAGGGTGGGGTCCCTGTCTGGTGGAGGGAGGGAGTCCCTGTCTGGTGGAGGGAGGGATTGGTCCCTCTCTGGTGGTGGAGGGAGGGAGGGAGGGGTCCCTGTCTGGTGGAGGGAGGGAGTCCCTGTCTGGTGGAGGGAAGGAGGGGTCCCTGTCTGGTGGTGGTGTGAGTTTCTTTTTTCGAGGGGCTTCAAAGAAATCAGGAATATAAATAGTAAATTTTATTTAGAAAATAACCAATCAATGTATAATTGAAACTGGACTTTCGATCTATGTAACAACTCTTTAAGTAATCGAAACTTTAAAATTAATTCGCCATCGGTGAGGATTGAATCCGCGTCTACCAATAATTATACAAACAATAAATTATCTCTCCCCAGTGTTACCGCGGCTATCTTATAGTGATCGCCCGAGACACAAAGACTCTCCCGAGTATACGACCCGGGGTCTACAAGGAGATGTTTATCGTTTCGATCTACGACATACAACACAAATTCGTCGCCTACTCCGCACCCATGTCCGGTGTGTCCGAGGTCCTCTGTGAATGGGGCTCGCTGTATATACTAACATCGGACAACCATCTGGTACAACTGGTAGAGAAGGATACCCAGAGTAAACTAGAGTTGTTGTTTAAGAAGAATCTATACGATGTTGCTATTCAACTCGCTAAGTCTCAGCAGTTTAATCATAATGGTAAGCAGAAGCACCATGGGAATTTACTGAATAAAATTTTTATGAGATTTTACCGTGCGGAGGGGTAAGAACAATCTTTTCGAGGCCCATGTGAAGAATACCACCAGACTTTCTGCCGTTATATTTCACTTTGCAGTTACCCCAATGTGAAGAATACCAGGTTTTCACCAAAACCACAGGTTACAGAAGGGCTGAATCTATCCAAAACAATAAACGAATTAGTATATGTACAGGTTATAAGACAGAAATAAGCGCTATAAAACACTTAATAAAGATAAATTAAAAAAAAAAAAAATCTTCATATATAAAATTCCAATAAAAAATCGACCGAAAAGTGAAATCCTGGTATTCTTCACATGGGCGCTTTGCGATTTTTGTATAACGGGAGAAATAACGGAGAATGTCAAAACAATAAAATGTAATAAATATGTTTTATTAGTTATTTACTTTTATTGTTTTGGTTGTAATTTTCTAAAAATCATTGTCTTTCGTTTGGCGCATTTTACCCTTTTTTTAACTATTTATCCTTTGGTTGATACTGTCTGCTATTTTACTACCAATTTTACCGACATTGTCTACACCATATTATTAAGCATTATTGGTTCCAAAGGTGTTTACGACGATAATTATGTCCAAAACAAAAAGTGTACATAAATATAAATGAATCAGAATGGTTAGAGCGTCAGACGTCCAACTCGGTGGTCACCAGTTCGATCCCACCTGGACGTCATTGTCGACATTGCAAAAGCTGTACCCAACAATAAGTTATAATAAAATATAAAGGGAAATTAGGGAAATTGTTTTGGTTAGATTCAAGCACTATTGTAATCTCCTCTACTAAAATGGATGTAAAATCACACTAGGCTATAATAAACATTTTCTAAACTATCTTTTGCGCAGCTCTGGTTGACATTTACCGCCAATACGGCGACCATCTCTACTCCAAGGGCGATTACGACGCCTCCATAACCCAATACGTAAAGACAATAGGCCGACTCGAGGCCTCCTATGTTATACGTAAATTCCTGGACTCCCAGCGGATACACAACCTAACTATGTACTTACAGCACCTACATAGGGACGGCTGTGCCACAGAGGACCACACCACCCTGTTACTCAACTGCTACACGAAACTCAAAGACAACATCAAACTCGATTCGTTTATAATGACAGACAGAGAGGCGGACTTCGATGTTGAGACGGGAATTAAGGTAAATACCGAACAAATATTTACTCTCTGGCTCTGCTCTTTATCATTTCTAACTGAGTTAAATCACCGTATTTCACGCACGGGAGTCGGGAGTATTTGCAAGAAAATCATTTCCAGCGTATTACTTATAATATAACCCCATTATATGGCATGTCTGACGCATTTGCCTGTTCCACAACCGGTTAATAGTAACACAGGTTCCTACTAATAACTCAGAATACATGGACTAGGATTCTAGTATTTATACTACTACGACTTCGATACTAGGTCTAGGACTAGAATACTAGAACTATGATACTAGTACTAGGATACTAGGACTAGGATACTAGGACTAGGATACTAGGACTAGGATACTAGGACTAGAATACTAGAACTAGAATACAGAACTAGGATACTAGGACTAGGATACTAGGACTAGGATACTAGGACTAGAATACTAGAACTAGGATACTAGAACTAACTAGGACTAGAATACTAGAACTAGGATACTAGAACTAACTAGGACTAGGATACTAGGACTAGAATACTAGAAAGGATACTAGGACTAGAATACTAGAAAGGATACTAGGACTAGAATACTAGAACTAGGCTACTAGGACTAGGATACTAGGACTAGAATACTAGAACTAGGATACTAGAACTAACTAGGACTAGAATACTAGAACTAGGATACTAGAACTAACTAGGACTAGAATACTAGAACTAGGATACTAGAACTAACCAGGACTAGGATACTAGGACTAGAATACTAGAAAGGATACTAGGACTAGAATTATAGAACTAGGACTAGGATACTAGGACTAGGATACTAGGACTAGAATACTAGAACTAGGATACTAGAACTAACTAGGACTAGAATACTAGAACTAGGATACTAGAACTAACTAGGACTAGAATACTAGAACTAGGATACTAGAAAGGATACTAGGACTAGGATACTAGGACTAGGATACTAGGACTAGAATACTAGAACTAGGATACTAGAACTAACTAGGACTAGAATACTAGAACTAGGATACTAGAACTAACTAGGACTAGAATACTAGAACTAGGATACTAGAACTAACTAGGACTAGAATACTAGAACTAGGATACTAGAACTAACTAGGACTAGAATACTAGAACTAGGATACTAGAACTAACTAGGACTAGGATACTAGGACTAGAATACTAGAAAGGATACTAGGACTAGAATACTAGAACTAGAATACTAGAACTAACTAGGACTAGAATACTAGAACTAGGATACTAGAACTAACTAGTTCTAGGATACTAGGACTAGAATACTAGAAAGGATACTAGGACTAGAATACTAGAACTAGAATACTAGGACTAGGATACTAGGACTAGAATACTAGAACTAGGATACTAGAACTAACTAGGACTAGGATACTAGGACTAGAATACTAGGACTAGGATACTAGGACTAGGATACTAGGACTAGGATACTAGGACTAGAACTAGGATACTAGAACTAACTGGGACTAGGATATTAGAACTAACTGGGACTAGGATACTAGGACTAGGAGACTAGGACTAGAATTCTAGAACTAGGATACTAGGACTAGGATACTAGAACTAGGATACTAGAACTAACTAGGACTAGGATACTAGAACTATGATACTAGAACTAGAATACTAGGACTAGGATACTATGTTGGTTACCTTCATTTATATTACGGTAAATATTTAAATTTATTTGAAGTATGAAGTGCGAATAACCCTTTAAGTTGGACAGTAATAAATGATCTGAAATTATTTGATTATTATTTGTTCCTACGTTTTTTCTTTAATTTATTTTAATATGGTATCCAATTCTAGGTCTGCAGACAAGCTGGTTACTACAAGCACGCGCTGTATCTGGCGGAGAAAAATCGCAAACACCATTGGTATCTAAAGATTCAACTGGAAGACCTGGGGGAGCACAGTAAAGCCTTGGAGTACATCGGCACATTGGGGTTCTACGAAGCCGAGGATAACCTAAAGAAATACGGCAAGTTGTTAATGGGGAGTCGTCCCATGGAGACCACGAGGTTCCTCATGGCATTGTGCACCGCCTACCGGCCCTCCGGGGTATCCATGCTCGATATCGGGGGTGTCGACCAATCAGAATCCTCGGACTTACTCGACAAATCGCGACAGAAGTTAGAGGCCGCAGACCCCGCCCATTTCATTCACATATTTATAAACAATCAGACTAGGTTGATCGAGTTTCTAGAACATATGATAGCCAATCAGACGTGTTCTAAAGTCGTCTACAACACCCTCGTCGAGCTCTACCTCCAGGAGATTGGTAGAAGTGAGTCCAAAGAAATTCTTGATAAACTTATGGATGTACTTAGGAATCACGGAGATAAATACGACGTGGATCATTGCCTGATTCTTTGTCAACTTAACGATTGTCGCACCGCTATACTGTTTCTCTATGAGAAAGCCGCCCTGTTTACCCAGATTCTCAACTATCATATCCAGCACTCTGATTTCGATAGCATCATAGATGTCTGCAAGAAGTACGGCACTAAAGAGCCGTCGCTGTGGTTACAGGCGCTCAATTACTTGGGTAGTAGAGAGGGCGGTTGTAAGTCCAAAATACAGGAAGTCCTCGGTCACATCGAGAAGCGGAACATCATCGCTCCGCTCGTTGTCGTACAGACGTTGGCTCGAACTACGGCGTCGTTGGCCTGCGTCAAGGAGTACCTGATTAAACAGCTGAGAGCCGACCAAGAGACAATCCGCGAGCAGGAGGGAACGATAGCGGCGAACCGGGCGGACACAGCCGTACTAACGGCTCGCAGCGGAGAGCTGGCCGGCCGAGCTACCGTATTCCAGGCCTCCAAGTGCGGCGTCTGCCAACACGTTCTAGAACTGCCCGCTGTGCACTTCCTCTGCCTTCACTCCTACCACAAGCATTGTTTCGAGGGTTACGCCGAACGCGAGTCCGAGTGCCCAGTCTGCGCGCCCGGGCACCGGGGCGTGGCGGAGGCGTTGGCCCAACTGGAGGACACCGCAGGGGTGGCCAATCAGTTCCTCAGCCGACTGAGGGTCTCCAAGGACGGCTTCGGCACCGTGGCTGAGTATTTCGGTAAGGGCTTGTTGGAGAAAGGTCTGTCTAGTAGTGGGGGTAGGGGGGTGCACACGGGTAGCAGTGGGGTGCACTCGGGTAGCAGTGGGGTGCACACGGGTAGCAGTGGGGTGCACTCGGGTAGCAGTGGGGTGCACTCAGGTAGCAGTGGGGTGCGTCCAAGGGGTACTGCTAGTGGTGTACCATCTGGTGGTTCTGGTACTAGCGTACCGGCGGGCGGTAGTCATGGCAGCGTCGCCCGGAGACCAACACCAACAACAGGTGACACCATCGCATCCGCCATTAGTAAACCCGTAACCAAGCAACCCGCCAATAAACACAGAGTCGCGGATGTTAAAACCAACATGGCCAAGATAGACGTAGACGCGCATTCTGTACAACGGACCGGGCCGGGAACGCTTTCCGGTCGTTTAGAGGACAACATTACCGATGGTCGGCCGGTTGGGGCTGCCAACGAGCCAAAGGGAACTCCCCCAGGGCAGTCCTCTACATACCAAGGGCCACCGCAAGGCGCCATGAGGTCTATTGGATCCAAATATGCACCCAGTTCTGAGCCAACCTCAAACAGGGCCAAACAAGGTTCCAGTAATGCTAACAAGGCCCCACTGGGCTCCAGTAATGCTAACAAGGCCCCACAGGGCTCCAGTAATGCTAACAAGGCACCACAGGGCTCCAGTAATGCTAACAAGGCCCCACAGGGCCCCAGTAATGCTAACAAGGCCCCACAGGGCTCCAGTAATGCTAACAAGGCCCCACAGGGCTCCAGTAATGCTAACAAGGCACCACAGGGCTCCAGTAATGCTAACAAGGCCCCACAGGGCTCCAGTAATGCTAACAAGGCACCACAGGGCTCCAGTAATGCTAACAAGGCCCCACAGGGCTCCAGTAATGCTAACAAGGCCCCACAGGGCTCCGGTAACCCCTTCGATGGCCCACGAAGTTCTACTAACCCGTTCGATACCCCACAAGGTCCCGCCAACCCCACCACAGCGCCTATGCCTGGTCCGTACAGGCCACAGACAGGCTCTCATACCGCTAACACTATGGTCTCTGAGGGTTACAATCCTTTCCTTTCTCCAGATGAAGACAAAAACAATCCATTTCTGGAGAAAGACGACAATACTGATTCTACAAACCCATTTAATAATGATTAATATTATGTTTTGCAGTTATTAATATAATAGGGGGCGTTCATAAAGTATGTCACGCACTACGGGGGGGGGGGGGGGGGGGGTCAAGCTTGCGTGACATTTTGTGATAGGGTGGGGGGGGGGGGGGGGGTGTTGACTTTTGTGACGGTCACGGCGATGTTCTATGGTATGCTTTAATGTTAACTTGACATGGCTAACACTTGTAGATGAGTGGGAAACTTTAAGGAAAAAACAATAAACTCAATAACATTGAATTTAATCCCTAACATTAACCGGACACCCCTGTCTAGTCTGCCTTGTACATGTACAGTACAGTAGTTTGAAGCTGCTAAAGTATATATAGGCTTTTAGTAAGAACTACTTCAGTCAAAATGTTTCACTTTCTATTGTGCTTTCTAACTGTTATTCGTCTAGGGGGGGGGGGGGGGGGGGGTTATAAATTTATGAAAAAAAACTGGAAAACTGGAAAATTTGCGTGACATACTTTATGAACGCCCCCATATCATAATGCATTACTAGTAGTAATGATGAATTTGTTTTACATAATTAATTTAATTGTACAAGGCGAATTATTTATTTATTGTGTCAAATTAAATATTAAATAGACTTACTAGACTGCTAAATATTATTAAATTGTCTTCACAAACCATCACGTTTCCTCTTAACAACCGGATGCGAAAAATCAAGATCATACGTACATATTAATCTGTTCTAGCAAAGCAGTTGTGGCCGCTAATATTACCGACCCGGTCTGTAGGGTGGTTCTTATTTGTCGTAAACGCCCTGGACTGCTGCCTGCAATAACATTACCTAGTTAACCGTTATGTTAGGGGTTAAGGGCCGTTTACCTCACTGCCCAAACATAACAGGTAACTAATATGATTACACCACGATCTACGTTGTTCACATTTTTACAATTCCCACGAATATCATTTACTGTCAGTATTATTTAGCCTTTGTGGCATTTACAAACATCAAATGGGCAGATTGGATACTACCGTGACCTATAACAGTTACATGGTAATGTATACACTTTTATCGTAAGTCAAGATACTACCCGTTCTAGAACTCAAGAACTGCAGAACCTGCCTGTTTTGTTTCTGTTGCTACTGTGTGTCGTTACAGGTACCGGTCGAAACAGGGTAAGCCTTTGTTGTTACAATGTTATTTGCTGTAATCGATTTTTTTACATTAAGCTACAAAAAATATTAAATTAAAACTCAAGAACAATTTCTCACGCCTCAACGCCATTCTTTGCTTTCAAGGATTAATTAAAAAACGTGCAAAATAAATATTGCCGCAGTGTGTAGGATTCGAACCTACGCGGGAAGATCCCATTGGATTTCTAGTCCAACGCCTTAACCACTCGGCCAACACTGCTCGAGGTAAGAGATCAGTAAATATCCATGTCATCGATCGTGGATAAACAAACAACCCATGCAGATGACTGATTGACTTCAGTGTGCCTATCTGAATGAATGTGACAGATTGGCGATTACTGTGCTTCGCTAATTTTCTATAAGCTACCAAAGCAGTTTATTAATAATGATGCACTGGGTTGGAGGCCATTCCTGCCAGTACATCATTGAGTATGTGTTCCATAATTGTTCGGTTTACCATAGAAAACCAAACTGGCAGGGATACCACCGATATACGGTCACTTAAAAAAGATAACAGGCTGAGATAACTACCCACCAAATATGACTCCCCAGTCTTCTCAGCCTAGGCTGAGAACACTCCCCTTAGGCTGAGATAACTCCCCTAGTTGCAAAAAATTGTTTTGTTGTTTCTGACTTTTCTGTATACATAGGATCTAAGTTCGTTTAATCATATATACAAATATAGGCAGCTACTGTATAATACTTTTTTGGCAGTGATTTTTATGTCCGTTCATTTGACTTTTTTGTCCGCAATTTTTTATGAATTTACGGTCTTTTCTAACCAAAACAATAAAAAATAACATTACCAATTGAGGGAAAGGAGCAGGTTACAGAGGCGGGATTTTCTAACCAAAACAATAAATAGTTACAATAAAAAATAAGAAAAAAGAGCAGGTAACAGAGACGGGCTTTTCTAACTATTTAATAAAATTATTTAACATTGAGAAAGGCAGCATCAGGATTTAACTTAGAGCACACAAAAAAATGTAATAATTAATAATTATTTGTAGGAGTTTTCGCAATTAGGGGAGTCTTCTCAGACTCATCCTAAGGTGGAGTCATCTGAACCTAAAGGGAGTGTTCTCAGCCTAGGTTGAGACGACTAGGGAGTGTTATCAGCCTAGGTTGAGTCGACTGGGGAGTCATCTCAGCCTTGTACACCCCCTCCTCTGCGGTGGACACAGACACAACTACTAAGCAGTCTAGAACATGCAGCATCCAACATTTGATTGCTACAAATACAAAAATTGCAAAATTCTGGCTGTATATTTATATTACCCAGCAGGTCATTCATTACCTGTCAGTGCCGGTACAAACTTACGCCGCTCGCGTTTTAGAAACGCGATTTACGCAAACAGCTGCTTCGCAGTGGTAGAGGAAGACATCTTCCTTTAGTTTCTATGTATTGCGTTTAGATAAATTAACAGGAATAAAGAAATTAAAAAATATTACTAAGTACTTAAAATAAAAAACTTAAAAGTACTAAAAATAGTTGGTGTTTCTAAAAAATTGTTCTAAAATGGCCATTGTAAATAATCGCCAGGTCGTCGCAAACTTTACTACAGTAAATAGAAACAACTATTTCGCTATTTCATAAAATAGTGCATTACTGGCCGTAACCTACGCAAATTCCACTGTAATGTAGGCCTACTACTGTATCAGACTATACACAAAATCAGCCCTTCTACGAAATTTTCCTATTACTGTACCGGTACATGCTGCGATATCCAAACTCAAAAATGGAAAACCGAGTGGAGATTCTATAAAATCCCAACAAACGTAATCAAATAGCTAGCCGTATATATTTAGCCATATCGTCACCTTCAAGGCAGAACCCCCTAAGTCGATTTTTGTAGTTCTGAGATAATCGATAAAAACTGTTTATTTTTTAGAGAGATGCCTCAGTTTACTTGTTATTGTGTTTTTTGATAACTAAATATATATAGAATTCATATAATTAAACTTTCAATTTGATTTAGAATTACCTTTGAAATATATTGCGGTTTTTTTGTAAAAATTACCAAAACTTGTTTTTCCTAAAAACTATTGTTTTGCCAAAACAAGGGGGAACACCATTTTCTGGTATTATCCCGTAACTATACGATAGTTGCGGGGTATTGCCTGAAAACAAGGCATCCTCAATTTGGCAAAACACCATAAGTCCGAATTTTTACAAAAAAAAAACGCAAAATATATCAAATAATAGCCAAGGCGTATCGTACGTCCTTAATAATTTAGTGCGTAGCGCGCACGTAATACATGTGCGCATTTGTTATTAGCTAATAAGTGCTATCTACCATGTTAACTAGCACATGATCAGGTGTTAGTATTACCTGTAAACGCAATAATAACAAATAATCATAATATACAATATAGCTAACACACTTGCGCACATGTTGGAAATTTTTGAATTCAAAATTCTAAAGGGCTCCATAAGTTTTTGATACTACTACTAGGTCGAGCGAACTCGGACAGTGGAAATGAGATCCTTCCAGACTTCCCGATTCTCCATAGTTGTTGCAATTTCGTTTCTCCCAAGTTCAGTATCCCTTTCAAGTTGATCTATATATGTTATGGCAGGTCGTCCACGACTACGCTTTCCATGAGTTGGTTGCCATAGAAGTAGATCTGGTATGACCTCGTCTTTACTTCGCCAGCAGTGCCCACTGAATCTTAATCTGCGTTCACGGAAGGTGGTTGATACAGGTGGTATTGTACCATAAAGCTCGGCGTTTGTCATGTGTTGTCTCCAGCTGATGTTTAGGGCTGCCCTTAGTAGTCTTGTGTAGCAACCATCAATTCGTTGTTCAAGTGATTTAGTCAGTGTCCAGGTCTCACCCCCGTATAAAAATACACTTTCCACTGTGGCTCGGAAGAAGTTAGTCTTCAGGTGCCTGGAGAGATCTGATTTCCAGATGGTATCCATTTTTGATAGAGCTACCCAAGCCTTTGCTTTCCTAACTTCTATGTCCTTTTTGCTACTCTCTATCCATGATCCAAGGTACTGGAAGTCATCGACCTTCCTTAGTTGATTATTATCAATGGTTGTCAAGTTTCCATCAACATTAAAGGTCATGAATTCGGTCTTGGTAGCATTTATAAGCAATCCAACCTCCTTAGCAGCCCTCTCCACTTTATTTAGTAGAAGCTGTGCATCTGCTAGCGTATTAGAGAGCAGGGCGATGTCATCCGCAAAGTCGGTGTCTGTGACTGTAGTTGCCGGATATCTACTACTTCTGCGTTCTTGAAGTGTATGTATCTTCTTGTATGTTCTTGTATGTATCAATACAAATTGAACAAAATGTAACCAAATGCAGAACTATAAGAACAAAATTTAGATTCAAGAAAGCGGAACTCTAAGTACAAAATATAGCCATGGGTGGTACTCTACAGTAAGAACAAAGTCTAGCTACAGGGTTACAGCTACGTTAAAGTAAAGTTCACTTACAGTACGTCATGACGAATAATTAAAGACCTGTTTTTTCTACAGTACGTGGCAACATTTTGAGCAACTCTATCAGCAACTTAGTAAGCATTAGTAGTAATGGTTTACCCTACTTCTGCGACAGTTTGGTCCCACTTCACACCTTGGGTGTTAAGTAGGTCATTAATTAATTAATCAATTAATTAATTGGTCGATTAAACAATTAATTAATTGTTTAATCAATCGATTTGTATCAAATAATGTTGCCAAAGGCAATTTAATTTGATACAAATCAATCAGATAGGGACGCGCGATGAATAAATTGTACTACAGTAGGTACAGTAGATAAAATATACAATACAATAGGAACCGTAGTACAGTACAATACAATATACAATACATTTGTATTATTTTTGCCATACAATAGGTAAAGGTAGAATTAAATAAAAAGACACAATCGAAACCCAAAACATAAATTACCCTCACACAAAAATAAAGTGGCCCCAGTTTGACTAATCCCTTTGAATCCATAGCTTCGTTATTACATCAATTCATCCAAGAAATTAGAATAATCATCTACTCTTGCAATAGTTTGTATTCTTTTGCGTTATACTTTATGAAGCAGTCCACGCGCATATTAACTCAAAGACAAACCCCTACCCAAACACCATGTGATCAATAATCCCACACCTCTTCTCCCCACGCCATTGAACATTCTCCCTTCTTCTCTTCTTTCTCTTCTTTTTTCTCTTCTTTTTTCTGTTCTTTTAATATATGAAAAATTGAGTTCCTGGACCTATATTCGCAAAACCGCAAATGGTGATCCTTTTCAGCTTCTCTAAAGCTGTGTGCGGGTTGAAAAGGACACTGAACCATTTTTTGATTCGAAAAGTTCTTACGACATTTTCTTAAATGCGTAACATATTTTTCTGAATGAATTCTGTGTGTGGCATCATAAGGACATATGAAATATTCCATAGTAACAAAAGACAAAAACAAAATTTATTGAGATATACTTTTTAAAAAACTTTTAAAAACCTCACTTAATATTTTTAGAGATAATGATCTAACTTTACATGGTTTTATTTATATAGAAAGGTCCACCTTAACATTTCAAACAGAACCATAGTTTTTGGTATGGCATGCGTGAAGGATTAAGCATCCCATGGAACCCCTTGTTGAGTTATACTCTACAATGAAATATAAAGACGCAATCGAGGCCCAAAACATAAATTACCCTCACACAAAAATAAAGTGGCCCCAGTTTGGCCCCGAGTCATCCCTCAATAATCTGCGGTCGTTAGGCTCTTATTAACTGTAGCATGACTAACCCAAACATCAATGCGTGAATGGGGCCTGCGTGAATGGGACCTGCCATAGAGTTTAAATTATTCAAACCTATAGCTTCGTTATTACATCAATTCATCCAAGAAATTAGAATAAACATCTGCTCTTGCAATAGTTTGCATTCTTTCATATTGTACTTTATGAAGCGGTTTACGCATGCATTAGCTCAACAACAAAGCCCTACCCAAAACACCACATGTCAAGTCCATGTGAGGGTTGAACCCATGACATGCGGGAGATGTGAATTCAAAGCAACCACTACACCAAGGTGGAACAGCAACGTTTGAATTTGTTCGTTAACGTTCGAATTTGTAAGACTCTGATTTAAGACCTGAGGCACTCCCCACAACCACAGCCACATCCACAACCACAGCCACAGCCACAGCCACAACCACAGCCACAGCCACAGCCACAGCCACAGCCACAGCCACAGCCACAGCCACAGCCACACCACAGCCACAGCCACAGCCACAGCCACAGCCACAGCCACAGCCACAACCACAGCCACAGCCACAGCCACAGCCACAGCCACAGCCACAACCACAGCCACAGCCACAACCACAGCCACAGCCACAACCACAGCCACAGCCACAGCCACAGCCACAACCACAGCCACAACCACAGCCACAACCACAGCCACAGCCACAGCCACAGCCACAGCCACAGCCACAACCACAACCACAGCCACAACCACAGCCACAGCCACAACCACAGCCACAACCACAGCCACAACCACAGCCTCACCTTCACCCACTTTATTGTTAAATACGCCTGAGAAAAATTCAAGAAACATCTGGTTTACAATAGATTATTCTTTTTTCACAACTCCATTCTAGCCTCCCTCTATAAAAGCCCCCATTCACCGCAACTGGTCATGTAAATGTTTACTGTTACTGTTTACTGTCTAAATGTTAAATGTAACTGTTTAACTGTTTTGATGTTCTTTGTTTAACCCCTATATTATTTATCCAAAGTTGAAAAAGAAAAATGAAATATAGTCGACTATTTTCATATTTTTAATATAGCAACATTGAAATATATATTTATAACATAACACATATACATATACATATAGCAGAGTAACATTTAAGATATAACACATTGTAACACATAAGTTATAACACATTGTAACATTTCATTCAATTGTCTAATTATCTTCTGCACTGTCTCACATTAACTGTACGACTGTTACTGTTCATAATCCTAGGATATACAACAGTTGCTGGAGATATAACTTTTCCATTCCCTACTCTGATTTTCTGTCCATTTTCATTGTCATTCTCCTCTGATGCTTCCTCACTGTCATCGCTACTCTCCTCTGATTCTTCCTCACTGTCATCGCTACTCTCCTCCGATTCATCCCCATCACTCTCATTTCCATCATTATCACTCTCCTTATGCGAATGTTTCTGCATTTCATTCAATTGTCTAATTATCTTCTGCAATTTATTTTTATTTCCTAATACATGTCTTAATATCTCCTCATTATCTGAGTCATTATCCTCACCACTTTCATGTTCCTCGACTTCTTTCTCGCTCTCATTTTCTTCACCACCACTCTCATTTTCTTCTTTCTCTATCTCACTCTCCGTTTCATCATTCTCACTTTCCTCTGATTTATTCTCTTCCTCACTCTCATCGTCCTTTTCACTATGTGGCTGTTTCTGTATATTCTTCAAAATATTCATGATTTTCTCGAATTTATGTTTCATCATTTGTTTAATCTCTAGAAAATCACTCTCAACTCTCTTTTTGTTTTCTTCTTCACTAAAAATATCATCATTATTTTTTAATTTCTTTGGTAATGGTTCCATTACACCTTCCTTTCTATGTATACTCATATGACGGGATATACTGTCTCGTCTCATTTCTTTATTACAAACCAAACATCTTTCATAGCTAGGCATTATATAGCAATGTCAATTGATATTATGAATTTTCGCTGAATGATTTTACAAAATTTTAAATAAATAAAACTTTTATGAAAATAAATAAAACTTTTAAAAATAAAAATTAGAGAATGAATGAGAATGCGGTGAATGGGGGCTTTTATAGAGGGAGGCTAGAATGGAGTTGTGAAAAAAGAATAATCTATTGTAAACCAGATGTTTCTTGAATTTTTCTCAGGCGTATTTAACAATAAAGTGGGTGAAGGTGAGGCTGTGGTTGTGGCTGTGGTTGTGGCTGTGGTTGTGGCTGTGGCTGTGGTTGTGGCTGTTGCTGTGGTTGTGGTTGTGGCTGTGGCTGTGGCTGTGGCTGTGGCTGTGGCTGTGGCTGTGGTTGTGGCTGTGGTTGTGGCTGTGGTTGTGGCTGTGGTGTGGCTGTGGCTGTGGCTGTGGTTGTGGCTGTGGCTGTGGTTGTGGCTGTGGCTGTGGTTGTGGCTGTGGCTGTGGTTGTGGCTGTGGCTGTGGCTGTGGCTGTGGTTGTGGCTGTGGTTGTGGCTGTGGCTTGTGGCTGTGGCTGTGGCTGTGGCTGTGGTTGTGGCTGTGGCTGTGGCTGTGGCTGTGGCTGTGGTCTGTGGCTGTGGCTGTGGCTGTGGCTGTGGCTGTGGTTGTGGCTGTGGCTGTGGCTGTGGTTGTGGATGTGGCTGTGGTTGTGGGGAGTGCCTCAGGTCTTAAATCAGAGTCTTACAAATTCGAACGTTAACGAACAAATTCAAACGTTGCTGTTCCACCTTGGTGTAGTGGTTGCTTTGAATTCACATCTCCCGCATGTCATGGGTTCAACCCTCACATGGACTTGACATGTGGTGTTTTGGGTAGGGCTTTGTTGTTGAGCTAATGCATGCGTAAACCGCTTCATAAAGTACAATATGAAAGAATGCAAACTATTGCAAGAGCAGATGTTTATTCTAATTTCTTGGATGAATTGATGTAATAACGAAGCTATAGGTTTGAATAATTTAAACTCTATGGCAGGTCCCATTCACGCAGGCCCCATTCACGCATTGATGTTTGGGTTAGTCATGCTACAGTTAATAAGAGCCTAACGACCGCAGATTATTGAGGGATGACTCGGGGCCAAACTGGGGCCACTTTATTTTTGTGTGAGGGTAATTTATGTTTTGGGCCTCGATTGCGTCTTTATATTTCATTGTAGAGTATAACTCAACAAGGGGTTCCATGGGATGCTTAATCCTTCACGCATGCCATACCAAAAACTATGGTTCTGTTTGAAATGTTAAGGTGGACCTTTCTATATAAATAAAACCATGTAAAGTTAGATCATTATCTCTAAAAATATTAAGTGAGGTTTTTAAAAGTTTTTTAAAAAGTATATCTCAATAAATTTTGTTTTTGTCTTTTGTTACTATGGAATATTTCATATGTCCTTATGATGCCACACACAGAATTCATTCAGAAAAATATGTTACGCATTTAAGAAAATGTCGTAAGAACTTTTCGAATCAAAAAATGGTTCAGTGTCCTTTTCAACCCGCACACAGCTTTAGAGAAGCTGAAAAGGATCACCATTTGCGGTTTTGCGAATATAGGTCCAGGAACTCAATTTTTCATATATTAAAAGAACAGAAAAAAGAAGAGAAAAAAGAAGAGAAAGAAGAGAAGAAGGGAGAATGTTCAATGGCGTGGGGAGAAGAGGTGTGGGATTATTGATCACATGGTGTTTGGGTAGGGGTTTGTCTTTGAGTTAATATGCGCGTGGACTGCTTCATAAAGTATAACGCAAAAGAATACAAACTATTGCAAGAGTAGATGATTATTCTAATTTCTTGGATGAATTGATGTAATAACGAAGCTATGGATTCAAAGGGATTAGTCAAACTGGGGCCACTTTATTTTTGTGTGAGGGTAATTTATGTTTTGGGTTTCGATTGTGTCTTTTTATTTAATTCTACCTTTACCTATTGTATGGCAAAAATAATACAAATGTATTGTATATTGTATTGTACTGTACTACGGTTCCTATTGTATTGTATATTTTATCTACTGTACCTACTGTAGTACAATTTATTCATCGCGCGTCCCTATCTGATTGATTTGTATCAAATTAAATTGCCTTTGGCAACATTATTTGATACAAATCGATTGATTAAACAATTAATTAATTGTTTAATCGACCAATTAATTAATTGATTGATTAATTAATGACCTACTTAACACCCAAGGTGTGAAGTGGGACCAAACTGTCGCAGAAGTAGGGTAAACCATTACTACTCTTACTGTAATTTCCCACTTACTTACTGTAACTTCCCACTTACTTACTGTAACTTCCCACTTACTTACTGTAACTTCCCCCTTACTTACTGTAACTTCCCACTTACTTACTGTAACTTCCCACTTACTTACTGTAACTTTCCACTTACATACTGTGTAACTTCCCCTATTACTTACTGTAACTTCCCCCTTACTTACCGTAACTTCCCCCTTACTTACTGTAATTTCCCACTTACTTACTGTAACTTCCCACTTACTTACTGTAACTTCCCACTTACTTACTGTAACTTCCCACTTACTTACTGTAACTTCCCACATACTTACTGTAATTTCCCACTTACTTACTGCAAGTTCCCCCTTACTTACTGTAACTTCCCACTTACTTACTGTAACTTCCCACTTACTTACTGTAACTTCCCACTTACATACTGTGTAACTTCCCCTTGTTGCCGTTATTCCCGACACCATGGGGGAAAACGCCGATGCTGGAGGCGGAATTTTCAGACCACGGGATTCCGGCCAGTCACCGGATATTGGGAGTGGAGAAGGAGTCCTTTCTGAGATGCAAGATTGCAATTGAGAAAACGTTGCATTGGTTGGATATAATCTTTTAATGTAACTTTCCTACAGTTGAATCTTGATTGAGAGTAAGTTGGGCTTCCCCACACCAATATACACCAAATATTCACAATAATATACGAACATATAAATTCCTACAGTACATTAATTAATTACCCACTGTTCGCTTTAGATTTTAACCTAACTAATGATCCCCATTTTCCCTCGGTCCTAGTCCCGGTACCGTAGTGTCGGTGTCGGTCGACCCTGTTGCGTGTCCGTCCCACCCTTCCCGAACCCCAAAGGGATCGGTCATCAGGAAAGCGGTAAGGCTTGGCTAGGGGTCTGTCGGTTCATCGCAGGGTCCCAACCACCTAAGCTTTCCGAGTCCCTTTCAGGCTCGTAGTCGCTTCGGTAGCCGAGAAGCTGCTCCGAATAGTCGGTAGGCCAGTAGAGTCCGGTCCTTTGTCTTTCGACCCCGTTGAGTGTCCGTCCCACCCTTCCCTAACCCCGAAGGGATCGGTCATCAGGAAAGCGGTACGGCTTGGCAAGGGGTCTGTCAGCCTGTTGTGAGTCCCAACTGTCGGTTGCTTTCTGAGTCCTTATTCAGGCTCGTACTAACGCCAGTCGTGGAACCCACTCCAGGAAGGCAGTCCTCGTCGAACCCTTCCTCCGTTTAGTCGGTCGATCCGTTGCAAGTCACCGGTGCAGTCGGCAAGCTTTCCGAGTCCTTATTCAGGCTCGTAATAACTGCCGGTGACCAGGGACCGCTAAGGATCTGTCTGTCGGTTTCCGTCGCAAATCCCTGACACAATCAGCAGACTTTCCGAGTCCTTATTCAGGCTCGTAATAACTGCTGTTGGCCAGGAACCGCTAAGGGCAGTCCTTGTCCCTAGGCCTAGCGAGTTACCAAATCCACCTCTACAGGCAGCAGGAAGTTGGCTAGGCCTAATAGTATCAGGTAAACCTGAGTACTGCTTGATTTTGCCTCCCACCCTTGGCCCTTAAATATCTGATATGAGTCCCGTGCCCCGTAAGTCGCCCCAATATTCGCCCGTGAATCGCACCCAGTCCATTGAATATACCCAAATTCCATGTTCCCGCACCCAGTACTGATATTGGAATATTCATTATAAATAAATCCAAAAAATATTCAACTCGCGTTATGAAAAGTTGAAATACCGCGAACAGTCCCCCCCAATGACCTTCGTGAGGTCTATCGGTAGATCGAGTTTGCGTAGGTCATTTCCCATATAAAAAACCCAAATTTTAATATTGCATAGTCATGATTAATTTTTCCTAGAGTTAGTTTATGTAGATATAAAAATAAATGTTCGATATAAATGTCCATAGAATATCCTGGTCCTCTATTTCTTACTCTGATACGCTTTCCTTCTCTTCGCCCGTCTACTCTCGTCGATCGCCAGTGCAGGTAGGGGAGCGTCAACGTCCATCGCGAGCATCGCTGCAGCTTGTCTCCTGGCGGCCCTTCCTTTGGATGGTAGCGGGATCATGTCCGTCCGTCTCTCCAACTCGGTAGTGCGTGCCTCTAGAAACCACTTTCCATCACCGAATTCTTCTTTGTAGGAGTATAAGCGCCTGAGGATCTCGAAGGGACCGAATAATCCAGCGCTCAATAGTAGATCCACATAATGGAATGGTAGTGTCGATGCCGTATGGAGGCGTTCTGGGAACGAGAAGTATCCGCACGCCATCTCTTGCGCGACATTTCGAGCGCTTCTCCACACTTTGGTCTTTACGTGGTTATTGGCGTAGGTTTCAAACATAACCATATTTCCCATAGCTGTTACGTCTTTAGTAGGACACTTTATGTTACAACGGGGACTCGCGGAATGTCCACGGAAACCGCATTTTGTGCAGAGGTTGTAAAGGGTAGGACAAACCGAAACATCGTGGCCCGATATCGCGCAATAGGGACAGTAAAGTATCCCAAGGAGCTGGAGGCACAAATCGGTAACCCGATTTCTCCTTCCGCGTGGACACTGTTCCGAACTGCAGTTTCCGCACACCTCCAGTTGCATCTCCCGGCCGAAGAATATCGGGATCGGTACGCCGGCGTAATACTCCAGCCATCGGTCACTTTTGGGGATACTCGCAGTTGCCGGTAGCCCGCGGAATGCTGGGCTTTGGTGGAATATGTTCTCGCTACGATAACCTTCCTTATAGCCCGCCGGTCGCATCCCGGGAGCCTGTTTCTGGCGGTGGATCCACTCGGTTTGTTCGGCATACCATCGGGTAAGTCGCATAGGGTCTTGTGGAATGGAGGGGGCCATCGCCACAGCCGGTCGGCGAAGGGGTACTGGCGATTTCGTCAGTCTCACTTCCCGGAATCCACGCATGAATTCTGTGGATCGCAACCAGGCTAACAGGGTTTGGGTGTCGACGAAGTGACTAATGGTGCTGAGGTCTTCTTGTCGGTTTCTTCCGAAGGGAGCATTGGCGTAGTCATTCCGGATATCCGCTTTTATATCTGACCCAATCGTAATAACATCGAAATCGAATAGGATCTGTTGGATCTCCGGTGGTAATAACCAGATCGCTCCGGATGTCCGCACCTCCTGTTTGGGTGTCGAGAAGATCCGACATATTAACACTAGACCGTCTAGGGTTCCGAGGACGACGACTAATGATCGACCGTATTCCTTTGTCCCATACTTCTCCTGGTAGTCATCGCGGTTCTGGATGACCGATATACGCTCCTCTCGTAGCGACGTTGTACATTCCGCTAGGTTTCCCCAGTGGGTGAGGTATGTACTCTTGTCGTCGACGAAACTTTGGCATCGCACCAACGTAATCGCTTTCGAAGTGGGCGTCGCGTTTCCCTCGTTGTCATATATCAAACATCGGGATTTGTAGACGCTTCGACGGAACGTTTCCCAGAACGTCAACTCCGCTCCTCTGGTTGCCTTTGCGTTCCGAGTTCTTTTCAGGCTCGTACTAGCATCGGACAACCAGAGCTCTCGTAGATTACGGGAATCCGGTTCCTCTCGCCCAGAGAATTTAATGATTCGCACATTCTCTGTTATCAGGGCGTTCCATTTCGTATCAAAGTTAGGAGATCTAGGCTGTGGATATTCCAGTAAATCGAGAGTGTTACGTAATTCGCCGAGAATTTGGCGATTTGAGTCCATATTTTAAATTATGTCCGTTGCAAATGTACATCAGTTAATTATAAATCCAGAAAGTCTGATTCTATAGTGACTGCAGAATAATTCAGTTTATTATTATTCAGTTTATTATTGCTATATAGGCATCTACCATCTTATTGCTACTACATTCAGTATTTACAGTTACTATAGCTATACATTAATATCCAACCAGTTTTTTACTTTTTATGTCCTATTCTTTTTCCAATTCTTTTCTTTTCTACATTTTATACATTTTTTTGTCTTTTTTCATTTATCATTTATTATTCATTTCACATTTCATTATTTCTTTCCACATTTCATCATTTATTTCCACATTTCATCATTTATTTCCACATTTCATCATTTATTTCACATTTATTACACATTTCATTTATTTCCATTTCATCATTGGGGTTATAGCCCCCCGACTATCATCATTTTGTTATAAGCGCAGCACCAGGGTGCGCATCATTACATTTTCATCATCATATGCGTCATCATTCAGTTTATAGTAGGGTTGTCTGTTTCTTTTCATCATTTCCAAACTACATTCAACCATCTTCTTTGGGAAATTTTCGTTGTGGAAGGGGTGTTACGCGGCAATCTGGGATCTACAGCTGGGCTAGTTACACCGCCTATGCCCCAAACTGCACACGTAACGGACAATGAAGACGCTGGAAGTGAAGTCACGTGGAATGCACCAGGGACCCACCAGAATAACACTCCCAGCAACATAAAGTTCAGCCGACGAAGTCATGTGGGATGGGGTTACGCAACATTCTGGGATCTACAGCTGGACTAGTTACACCGCCTATGCCCCAAAATCCACGCAACGGTCCCACCAGAATAACGCGACTGAGAAACATAAAACCTCTATCGACGAAGTCATGTGGATGCACCATGGACCCACCAGAATAACGGGATAGAGGGGGTGTTGCGCGGCAATCCAGGATCTACAGCTGGACTAGTTACACCGCCTACCAATAATCCAATGTCGTTGGTCCCGATGACCAAAATCAGGGTAAACAATACATAAACGACCCTGCGTCAGTCGAAACATCTGCAGGGTGACGCTGGACTCCACATAACACACGAGGAAACACAAATACCATTGCGTGGTTGCAGTTGGTTTAAGGGGGTTCCATTACTCATTGTCAGTAAATCACGTTTTAAAGAGTTTGTCAACAGGATGAGAAGGGTTTAAACGGGTTTAGCATTGTCACCAATGTCTGCAGCAGGATCCGTAGTAGGGAACTTATCACCTCTCGTGGAGTCACCACTGCCATTGCCTTCGAGAAGGCACAGCTTCTGGATAGGGCGTTGGTAGTGGCCCTTTGCCGTTCGTATCGTCACAGTCCTCGCAAGTCCCTCTTTGCTCGCTTGTATTGCCACGACTCGCGCCACAGGCCAGTGGACGCGGTCTTTAAGGTCTTCCTTAACTAGCACCATGTCGCCAACTGCGACATTCCTGTAGGTGTTATTCCACTTCCTCCTGGTCCGGAGGGTTATGAGGTACTCCTGGGCACAGATTCTCCACCAATGCGCTGCCAACACTTGGGCCTTCTTCCAGTTTGTATGTCTCGCGATATCGTTGGGATCCGGAAACATTGTCTCTGGGAGAACATGAGTTTTAGGTCTCCCCAGTAGGTGGTTAGGAGTAAGGGGCTCCAGGTCTGTGGGGTCGTCGCGGATAGGGACAATGGGTCGGTTGTTCAGGGTAGCCGTGATCTCACAGAATGTTGTGCGGAGGGTGTCATGGTTTACCCGGGTGTCTCCTAGAGCGACGCGCATGGATCGTTTCACTAGGTCGATCAGTTTCTCCCATACCCCGCTCGTATGGGGTGCTAAGGGGGTCTGGAAGTGCCACTGTATCTGGTGTTCCTTCCAGACTTGGGATGCGGTGTTATCGGTAAACCATCCCTCGATCGCCTCTCTGCTCGCTGGGTATTTGACTTTGTATTCAACCGGGGCATTTGCCATCCGGGTATTCAGTCGAATCAGTCCGTCCTCTCCCATCATTGGTCTCAGTTGGTAGACTGGGCTGTCCGGTTTCAAGATCTTGCCCGCACTGAGTTGTTCCCACTCATCGGGGAAACTTTCTCTCTGGACATATCCAACGATACACTTCTCCGCGATAATGAGTTCTTGTATGCTCCGTTTAACTATCGGCTTGTTGTCTTTCCACCGTAGGAAATTGCGAAGGGTTATAATGTGGTGGACGAGCCGTCTCATTGATGAAGTTCGCTCGATCAACAGATGTAAGGACGCCGCTGGTTGAGTGATCGTCGCGACGTTATAGTGCCTGCCCGAGTCCTTTGCAGGCTCGGTCAGACAACTATAAATTTCCACTGCGTTGCTTCTATGGACTTTACGGATCTCTTTGTCGTCCTCGGAGTATTTTCTGCTATCGAGTTCGGGATCGAATCGGGTACTCCATGTTAATTGTGGTTGTTGTAGGAATTCCGGGCCTGTAAGCCAGAGTTTACTCTTACCGAGTTGTTTTGGGGTGGCGCCTCGGCTTGATAAGTCCGCTGGATTTTCTTTCCCGTTCACGTGGTGCCACTGTTCTCGGCCGGTACACTGTTTTATCTCCGTGGCTCGGTTCGCTACAAACGTGGTGTGACGCCGTGATGGAGAGTGGAGATAGTAGAGGACGATACTCGAATCGACCCAGAAGTGTTGAGATTCGATGGGGATTCGTAGGTTCCGCATGACCATGCGGTTCTGTCTCACTGCCCAAACCGCAGCCTGTAGCTCAAGTCTTGGAATCGTTGCTACGAATTCCCCGGATACTGTCTTAGCTTTAGAAAATAAGAAGCTCGTATCGCCATTTCCATCATTGCTTAGTCTTCTTAAGAAGGTGACTACGCCGATTCCGGTATTCAAAGCATCCGAGAAGGTATGGAGCTGGAAGATATCGGTGGGTAGTTTATCGAGGAAGAACGGTCGAGGGATCGCATAAGATGTAGGTGTTCGAGCTGTTCCGTCCATTTTCTCCATTTGACACTGAGGTGTGGGGGGAGTTCTTCATCCCATCCTAGTCCTTCTATCCACATTTCTTTAATCAGATTCATTCCGGCCAAGGTTACCGGAGATATGAAATTTAGTGGGTCGAATATTGCACTTTTTATCGACAAACATCCCCTTTTCGTCATAGGCTTGGGTAGGGGGTTATATTTGAAAATGAATTCGTCTGATTCTATATCCCATTCGATACCGAGTACATGGTGTTCCACATCCTCGGAATACATTTTGTTGTTGTCCAGTCGGATGTCCTCCGGAAACTTTTCCATAAGTTTCTTGTCGTGGGATCTGAACTTCACGAGCGGAAAACCTCCTTTCTTTAAACATTCTACCATCCCCATTGCTAGCTGAAATGCCTCGTCGACATTATCTGCGCCGGCGCATCCGTCGTCCACGTAGAAGCATCGTCGGATGGTTTCTATGACGGTTGGAGGGAACTCGTTTTCGCACATAGTTGCCGTTTTCTTCAGCATGTCACTACATGCTACCGGCGAGTCCTTAGCACCGAAGATCCTGACGATCATGCGCATTACGTCTATATCCTTCATTGTAAGTTGACTAATCTCCTGTTGAGTTAATGTTTTATCCGTCCATAGTATACGTAGACAGTCTGAGTCTCTGGGTAGCGTACGGACCTGGTGAAACATGGCTTTAATGTCGCAGGTGAATGCTATCTGGTTTTCCCTGAACCTGATCAACACGCCAATGAGTGTACTGTATATGTTGGGCCCCGTGTAAAGCTGGCTGTTCAGGGATTCGCCTTGATACATAGCGGCGGCATCATTGACTACTCGGATTTTACCACCCTTCCGGGCTTCTACCACATAGTGGGTTGGAAGATAATATGTTCTGTTACCCCCTTGCAGTTCATTCCGGGGTACCATTTCTGCTAATCCATCCTCGAGATATCCTTTGATTACAGTATTATATTTCTCCTTTATCTCGGGTTGGTCATTCAGCCGGCGTAAGATCCCCTTAAGTCGCCTAAGGGCCATGTTGGCGTTATTTGCCATTGGTTTATTTGGGTCCTTCCATAACATGGGTGAACTCCAGTGTCCGTCTTTGAACGTGGCCTGGTCTAGGACGTCCATACAATATTGATCCTCTTCGGACGGGTTTTCGTCCTTTTCAGCGAACTCTTGGGTCTCTAGATTAAAGTATTTAGTCATCTCTTGCTGGGTTTTCTCTGTCTCGAGAAACAAATCCTCGTCAATGTCTGTAGCTGAACAATAACCCACGGATGTTGCATTCTCTTTAATCTGACATTTAGGAAGGTATGTATAGGTGTCAGTAGTCTCTTTCTTGATGCCGCAGAGTGTCCATCCCATTATTGTTCGTTCGGCGTAAAAGCCGTCATCCTGCTTTATAGATCGGGCGACGTCTCCGGTGTGTATGTGTAATTCCGGTGTATCAAGTCCGATCAGTAGGGTGATGCGGTTTACATCCAACGGCGGGCACCTTAGGTCTACATCGTCTCGGTCCAACTGTATGAGGGGGGCGTACTCGGCTGATTGTCGGAACCACACTCGTAGGTTGGTGTGTACCAAGGCGTTCTCGATGGTCAGCTTAACTGTCTCGTAGCCCTTCATTACTACTTCCATCTGGAGCTGCACCTCCCCGGATTCTACCTCTCTATGGTCGGTGATAGTTTGTATGGGCCGTTTGCAAGGTTCATAGTCTAGGCCGAGTTGCTCAAGGAAATCCCAGTCGATGATGGTTCCGTCCGATCCGTTATCAAGGAACGCGAGCGTCGTCAAGGATTTGCCGACCCCTTGAATTCTTACTGGGATTACTTTGGCAAAGACCATGTAACGGCGATTTATAACTACTACTACTAGGATCGGCATGCTGCATTGCAGCTGCATTTTCAAGAATGCTGTGCCGGCCTGTCAACAAAATCGCACCGCCACAACTCCCTATCACCCATGACATTTGCTAGATCATCCGCATCTTTAAGGCCAGTGTCCTTTAAGATGCGTCTCAAGAAAGTCATGGGCTGTCCACCATGCTTATTCACTCCATGAGGCTGCCAAAGTACAAGATTATGCACTGGCTGGTCCTCACGGCGAAAGCAATGTCCTGCAAAGCGGAGGCGATTTTGTTCTAGTGTCAAGCTTGGGGGAACCAATGAGACACCTCCAATGTTATATAGTGTCTGGTTGGAGATGTGTGCATTGTACTTGACACAATGAACCCGGCGTAGCATTCTTGTGAATGTGCCATCCAGAGATTTGGTGTCCTCAGCAGTTAGAGCCCAGCATGGACTCCCGTAGAAGAGTACTGGAACTACTGCTGCTCTAAATAATCGGACCTTAAGTTTCCGATTAATTCTCGGTGATTTCCAAATCCTGGAAAGCCTATTCAAAGCTGTCCATGCCTTTCCCTTACGTATTCGAAGGTCCTCACCTGACTTCCGGATCCATGATCCCAGGTAACAGAAGTCGTCCACATGCTCAAGCATACCATCCTTTGAGCTTATGCTCATCCGACCAGAGACTTGCTGAGGACTTTCAAAGTTAACAGTCAGAATTTTGGTCTTTCTGGAGTTAATAAAAAGACCAACACTAGAAGCAGCATGTTCTAATGAGCTGAGGAGCCGTTGGGCTCCCTCTAATGATTCTGAGAGTACTCCTAAATCATCAGCAAAGTCTAGATCAGTTAGGTACTTGGCAGGATTTCCTCGACTTCTGGAGCCAGTATGTGGAGTTATCATCACCCCATCATCATTATGATGATCTAAGGACATGCGTAGAACATAGTCAACCACAATAATGAACAAGAATGGTGCAAGTGTGTCTCCTTGGAGGACGCCCCATAACACTTCAAATGGTTCTGTGTCACCGTCAACAGTAGACACAAATGTTGTCGAACCATCGTATACTGATCTGATTGCTGCAATAATTTCATCAGGAATCCCATATAATGAAAGTATGCTGAACATACGTGAGCGAGAGACTGAATCAAAGGCCTTGAAGAAGTCAACAAAGATAACAGCCAGATGCCTGTCTTTCTTTTTTGATAATTCTTCAATTATCCTTCTAAGTGCCAAAATGGGCTCCATGGTCCCACGACCTTTACGGAACCCATTCTGATTTCCACGGAGCAGTCTCTCAATGGGATCCCTGATGCGATTTAATAGAATCCTATTGTATAGCTTTGCAGCAATCGAGATCAATGAGATTCCCCGAAAAGAACCATAGAGTGTTAGGTTGCCCTTCTTGGGAACTGGCACCAACTTATTTGTTTTCATTTCTTGTGGGACTCTTGCTGTTCGGTACATGTCTACTATGATGGGATAGATGAGCTTTAAACATTCAGGTATTTTAAAGACCTCAGGGGGAACACCATCTACTCCACTGGCACGATTGGTCTTAATGCTCTTTGCAGCAGCCTTCACTTCTGCAAAGGAGATATCGCCAATGGGAATATCTGGGAGTACAGACTCAGACACTTTTACTTCTATAAAGTTATCAGGCAATACCCTGTCATTATTGAGGAGCTTTTCAAAGTGGGCTTTCCAACCATTGAGGCGATCGGCTGGTGATTCAGCCTTAACCTTGGTGGTTGGTTGGCTTTTCCGCCCAGTAAGCAGATTGATTGATTTCCATGCCTGGGATGATTGCCTGCTGTCGTCAGCATCATTGATGGCATCAACCTGTTGGTTTATTAGCTCCTGTAGATTAACAGAGTACTGCCTGTTCAGGGACCTAGATGCAGCCTTAACTGCATTCTTGGCCGCTGTAGTCTGTTTGAGTCGGGACTCTTTCTGCGCCTTATGAAGGTCATTTCGGCACTTCTGAATTTTGTTGTCAGTCCAGGGGGCCCTTTTCCTGTTTCGAGGGTATACAGGAACTGTTTCTGCAGCTGCTAACTTAACTGCTTCTGTAAAGGCAGTATAGCCCTCACAGTGATCTGCCGCCTCAGAGGCAAGAGCCTCATACCTGTTGCTCAGCTGTAGTGTGAAGCTGGATCTCACACTTGGCTGTTGCAACAGAGAGGACCAGTCATGCCGCGGCAAGGCAGATTTCGTTGTTCTGCTAGCACGCAGACTAAGTCTTACCTTGGCCACAATAAGGCGGTGATCACTGGAGAAGGGTCAAAGTGTAAATGCATTACAGTCTTGTATAGAGCTCCTGTATTTCCTACGAAACAGAATATGGTCTATCTGGGACTTGTGACCACTGGGTCCACTATGAGTCCATAGCTTTCCAGTTCGCTTCTTGAACTGGGTTCCAGCCGAAAACAATCCATTTCCAGAGATAAAATCCTGAAGATGGACGGAATTTCGGTTAACACTATTGCTATAGACCCAGGGCGATGTAGGTGATTGATGCAGACTTGCATTAAGCGATTGCGATTTATAAGGTTGATTGTGGCTGAGATATTTGTCACTTGTGATGCATCAGTTTTAAACGGGTTGGTTTCTCTCCGTTGGGTTGTCTGGGTTCCTTTAGAAACATGGTTCGTTTCTCCTCTTTGCTTGGCTTCAATCCGAAAGGGGAGGGTGGTGAAGTCAAAGTTCGCGGGGATGTGGAGGGGTGTGTGATGACGTAGGTCGTTACAGACCGCACAGCACGATCTTTGGTCACAATCCCGAACGTAGTGACCTGTTCCAAGACACCGGAAGCATCCTCGGTGTTTCATTATCGCCTCGAAGCGTGGGACGAGTTCGGCGAACTGGAACTTCCTGCAGAATTCCACTTTATGTTTCTCTCCACAGAAGAGACAGAGAAGGGAGTTTGTGATGCCTTCCCTCTCGGGTGCCCAATTCGCAAGGTAACACGCCCATTCCTCGGCTGATGTCGGTTCTTCGTAGTCTTCGTCATCGGAATCCTCGGCCATGGTGATGGCCATCGTACTCACCGGAGGGGGACGGAATCTCGGTTTCTGAGTGGGCGTCTTACTCCTGGAGTTGCTTTCTATTCCGTCTAACTTGGCCGATATCGTCCAGGAATGCTGACATTTCGAGGAAGCTGGGATCTCGATCTGGGTGTCTGCGCCGGAGATCTACGCATTTATATGCCCACTTACTTTGTAGCCATCCGGGGAACTTCCGGGCGATCTGTCGGAGGTTTAGAATGTTGTTTACTTGTTCCTCCTTATTTAATGGTTTTAGAGTGTAGTAGGCATCCTTCATCGAATCTGAGAATTCTTGGATATTCTGTGGGTCCCCTAGGGATCCCGCTTCCTGTATCAGTTTCTCGAGAGTTTTATTAATTATAGTCCCGATATTTCCGTATCTTTTATCTAGAGTTTTCCATGCGTCATAGTATGCCTCATGAGCTCCTCCCTCGAAGCATGCGATAATCCGGCGTGGTTTGTCGCCCAGGTATTGGGATAAATATACTAACGTTTTTGTGCATCGGCTATGTCCGTTGATCCAATCTGCGCGAAAAACCGTTTCTTGAATCTGAGGTAATTGACGGGATCTCCTTCGAAGGTGCGGATCTCCATCTTGGGCATGGCCAGTCGGTTCTCTAATGCCCGGATAATGCCAACGTCGTCTGAACCGGAATGACTAGGAGGGTTATAATTATCGGCACTCTCTCCCATACACGATGGATCGATGATAGGTGGAGTTTTAATGATGACGCGGCTACGGATTTGTGGTGTGGATGTAAACGGGTTGTTGGATCGGGGAGTAGCGATCCGTTCCGAGTCCTTTTCAGGCTCATACTTGGGGACGCTCGGGATTAGCTGGGATATAAGGTTCCTCATTCTTCAGCGTAACCAGTGGGGGATGGAATACCGGTGCTTGTGCCGATAACGTAGACTGTATGATAGGCGGGAGCTCGGGTTTTGGGGGTTTCACCGTCGGTGTCGTTAATGACTTCTCTAATTCTGGTATCGGTATTGGTTCATAGTTCTGATCTATATCCCTTTCCCAGTCCTCGTATAGTTGAATATCTCGTTCTATAAGTGCGGCTTCGTATTCCGCGAGTTTCGCAATATCCGCATTCTTTTTGTGTATGAGGATCGCTTGGGCCTCGGCGTGTTGTTTACGCATTTCTGCTTCTCATTTATGTTGTTCGATCTCTTGTTGGGCCTCTCGTCCACGTTGTTCAGCTTCCTGTTCACGTTGTTCGGCCTGCCGTTGGGCTTCCTGTTCACGTTGTTCGGCCTGCCGTTTGGCTTCCTGTTCACGTTGTTCGGCCTGCCGTTTGGCCTCTCGGCTATGTTGTTCAGCTTCCTGTTCACGTTGTTCGGCCTGCCGTTTGGCCGCTTGCTCGGCCTCTTGTTTTTGCATTTCGGCGGCTAATACATCTTGCTCGGTTCGCAGTTGAACATACTCATCTTCCATCCGAGCTTTGAGGGCTAATGCCTTCTGTTCTCGTAGCTGATCTCGGAGTGGCTGACCCCCTTGAGAACTGCGCGCTGAGCCGGATATCTCGGTCCTAGCGCTGGAGTGCTGGTGTCTTGAGGACCCCGTTCTCTTTCGATGAATTGTGGTCCTGGTGTTGGAGGTTCGCACTGATTCTGCGTCTGTTCTTTCAGCTCTCTTGTAGTACTGTTCCTCGTAGCCTCTCACGAGGCTGAGGGTCCTCCGGTGTTGTTTGCGGAATTCGTCTAGGCGTGCAACGTGTTCTTCCAATTTGGGGTAGTTTACCTGGTCGGTGGCGGGGATGAGTTCTCGGTACGCCTGTATCATTCTCTCATATCGTTGTAAGATACTTCGGATATTCTGAAGCTGAGTTTGTATCTCGTTGAGGGGGGTTTCGACTCCCTTGAGTTGTTTCTCTATACGTTGATACACTCGAGTGACTCCGCCTTTGAGAGCACCTAGTCGACGGGCCATGTTATTGACGTTCGGTACCTCGTCGGCTTCCGAGTCTGTGTGGTGATCCATCTCATCGGTATCGGATACGTTATTCGTCGTCATTGTAGCGCCTTGTCGATAGCTAGATGTGCGATGTCGTAAAATAGTTCCTCGTAGGTATTGTACTCAGCCTGGACCACCCGAACGGTAATCCTGAATCGTCCGACGTTCGTTCCTTGTACTTCAACCTCGACATGCCAGATTCCTGGCTCAACTTGGATTATATCAATGGGTGTGATCGATACTTCCATTCCCTGTTAACAACTCTCCAAATATGTGATCTGCCGACTACGAGTTGGTTAGATCGAGTTTGTTGATTAATTAAACCACGACTTTGTCTTAACTCAAATACCAGAGTTTCCTCTTAGTGGGTGCTGGTAAGCACGGAGAGAGTTTGAAGAGTATTGTAGGATTCCCAACTTCCACCAGTTGAAGTTGGCCGCGTTTTATTCTCAATTTTGTTGCCGTTATTCCCGACACCATGGGGGAAAAACGCCGATGCTGGAGGCGGAACTTTACAGACCACGGAATCCCGGCCAGTCACCGGATATTGATTGTGGAGAAGGAATAATTTCTTAGATGCAAGATTGCGGTTGAGAAAAAGCTGCATTGGTTGGATATATTCTTTAATGTAGTTAATCTCACTGAACCCTGATTGAGAATAAATTGGGCTTCCCCAAACCAATATACACCAAATTATTCACAATAATAATACACGACAATATAAATCCCTACAGTAAATTATTTAATTACCCACTGTTCGCTCAGATTTTAGCCTAACTAATGTTCCCCAGATTTTCCCTTGGTCCTAGTCTTGGTGCCGTAGTGTCGGTGTCGGTCGACCCTGTCGCGTGTCCATCCCACCCCTCACGAACCCCGAAGGGAACGATCATCGAGAACCAGTATGGCTTGGCTAAGGGTTGGTCCAGTCGGTAGACTCTGTCGCGTATCCGTACCACCCCTCTCGAGCCCCGAAGGGATCGGTCATCGAGAACCAGTACGGCTTGGCTAGGAGTCTGTCGTGTCGGTGGACCCGTTCGCGTGTCCGTCCCACCCCTCACGAGCCCCGAAGGGAACGATCATTGAGAACCAGTACGGCTTGGCTAGGGGTCCGTCGGTTCATCGCAGAGACCCAACCACCTAGGCTTTCCGAGTCCTTATTCAGGCTCGTAGTCGCTTCGGCGGCCGAGAAACTGCTCCGAACAGTCGGTAGGCCAGTAGAGTCCAGTCCTCTGTCTTTTGACCCCGTCGCGTGTCCGTCCCACCCCTCACGAACCCCGAAGGGAACGATCATCGAGAACCAGTACGGCTTGGCTAAGGGGTCTGTCATCGGTTCCCGTCGCAAATCCCTGGCACAAGCAGCAGACTTTCTGATGTCCTTTTCAGGCTCGTAATAACTGCTGTTGACCAGAGACTGCTAAGGGCAGTCCTCGTCAAACCCTTCCTCTGTTAGTCGGCCGCCCTTTCGCGTGTCCGTCCCACCCCTCGCGAACCCCGAAGGGATCGGTCATCGAGAACCAGTACGGCTTGGCTAAGGGGGCTGTCGTTTCCCGTCGCAAATCCCTGACACAAGCAGCAGACTTTCCGATGTCCTTTTCAGGCTCGTAATAACTGCTGTTGGCCAGGGACCGCTAAGGGCAGTCCTTGTCCTTTAGACCTAGCGAGTTACCAAATCCACCTCTACAGGCAGCAGGAAGTTGGCTAGGCCTAATAGTAGTCAGGTAAACCTGAATACTGCTTAACTTTGCCTCCCACCCCTGGCCCTTATAAATATGAAATGAGTCCCGTACCCTGTAAGTCGCCCCAATATTCGCCCAAAAATCGCCCCCAGTTCATAGAGTGTGCCCAAAACCCGTGGTCCCGCACCCAGTAGTGATATCGGAATAATCATTTTAAATAAATACAAAAAAATATTCAACTCGCGTTATGAAAAGTTGAAGTACCGCGAACATTCCCATTTACTTACTGTAACTTCCCACTTATTTACTGTAACTTCCCACTCAATTACCGTAACTTCCAACTTACTTACTGTAACTTCCCACTTACTTACTGTAACTTCCCACTTACTTACTGTAACTTCCCACTTACTTACTGTAACTTCCCACTTACTTACTGTAACTTCCCACTTAATTACCGTAACTTCCCACTTCCTTACTGTAACTTCCCACTTACTTACTGTAACTTCCCACTTACTTACTGTAACTTCCCACTTACTTACTGTAACTTCCCACTTACTTACTGTAACTTCCCACTTACTTACTGTAACTTCCCACTTACTTACTGTAACTTCCCACTTACTTACTGTAACTTCCCACTTACTTACTGTAACTTCCCACTTACTTACTGTAACTTCCCACTTACTTACTGTAACTTCCCACTTACTTACTGTAACTTCCCACTTAATTACCGTAACTTCCCACTTCCTTACTGTAACTTCCCACTTACTTACTGTAACTTCCCACTTACTTACTGTAACTTCCCACTTACTTACTGTAACTTCCCACTTACTTACTGTAACTTCCCACTTAATTACCGTAACTTCCCACTCAATTACCGTAACTTCCCCCTTCCTTACTGTAACTTCCAACTTACTTACTGTAACTTCCCACTTACTTACTGTAACTTCCCACTTACTTACTGTAACTTCCCACTTACTTACTGTAACTTCCCCCTTACTTACTGTAACTTCCCACTTCCTTACTGTAACTTCCCCCTTCCTTACTGTAACTTCCCACTTACTTAATGTAACTTCCCACTTACTTACTGTAACTTCCCACTTACTTACTGTAACTTCCCACGTAATTACCGTAACTTCCCACTTTCTTACTGTAACTTCCCACTTTCTTACTGTAACTTCCCACTTACTTAATGTAACTTCCCACTTACTTACTGTAACTTCCCACTTACTTACTGTAACTTCCCACTTACATACTGTGTAACTTCACCTATTACTTACTGTAACTTCCCACTTACTTACTGTAACTTCCCACTTACTTACTGTAACTTCCCACTTACTTACTGTAACTTCCCACTTACTTACTGTAACTTCCCACTTACTTACTGTAACTTCCCACTTAATTACCGTAACTTCCCACTTCCTTACTGTAACTTCCCACTTCCTTACTGTAACTTCCCCCTTCCTTACTGTAACTTCCCACTTACTTAATGTAACTTCCCACTTACTTACTGTAACTTCCCACTTACTTACTGTAACTTCCCACGTAATTACCGTAACTTCCCACTTTCTTACTGTAACTTCCCACTTACTTACTGTAACTTCCCACTTAATTACCGTAACTTCCCACTTCCTTACTGTAACTTCCCACTTCCTTACTGTAACTTCCCCCTTCCTTACTGTAACTTCCCACTTACTTAATGTAACTTCCCACTTACTTACTGTAACTTCCCACTTACTTACTGTAACTTCCCACGTAATTACCGTAACTTCCCACTTTCTTACTGTAACTTCCCACTTACTTAATGTAACTTCCCACTTACTTACTGTAACTTCCCACTTACTTACTGTAACTTCCCACTTACTTACTGTAACTTCCCACTTAATTACCGTAACTTCCCACTTCCTTACTGTAACTTCCCACTTCCTTACTGTAACTTCCCCCTTCCTTACTGTAACTTCCCACTTTACTTAATGTAACTTCCCACTTACTTACTGTAACTTCCCACTTACTTACTGTAACTTCCCACGTAATTACCGTAACTTCCCACTTTCTTACTGTAACTTCCCACTTACTTAATGTAACTTCCCACTTACTTACTGTAACTTCCCACTTACTTACTGTAACTTCCCACTTACTTACTGTAACTTCCCACTTACTTACTGTAACTTCCCACTTAATTACCGTAACTTCCCACTTCCTTACTGTAACTTCCCACTTCCTTACTGTAACTTCCCCCTTCCTTACTGTAACTTCCCACTTACTTACTGTAACTTCCCACTTACTTACTGTAACTTCCCACGTAATTACCGTAACTTCCCACTTTCTTACTGTAACTTCCCACTTACTTAATGTAACTTCCCACTTACTTACTGTAACTTCCCACTTACTTACTGTAACTTCCCACGTAATTACCGTAACTTCCCACTTTCTTACTGTAACTTCCACCTTCCTTACTGTAACTTCCCACTTACTTACTGTAACTTCCCACTTACTTACTGTAACTTCCCACTTACTTACTGTAACTTCCCACTTACTTACTGTAACTTCCCACTTACTTACTGTAACTTCCCTCTTACATACTGTATAACTTCCCACTTACTTACTGTAACTTCCCAATTACTTACTTTAACTTCCCCCTTACTTACTGTATAACTTCCCCACTTACTTACTGTAACTTCCCACTTACTTACTGTAACTTCCCAATTACTTACTGTAACTTCCCACTTACATGCTGTATAACTTCCCACGTACTTACTGTAATTTCCCACTTACATACTGTATAACTTCCCACTTACTTACTGTAACTTCCCACTTACTTACTGTAACTTCCCAATTACTTACTTTAACTTCCCCCTTACTTACTGTATAACTTCCCACTTACTTACTGTAACTTCCCACTTACTTACTGTAACTTCCCACTTAATTACCGTAACTTCCCACTTACTTACTGTAACTTCCCACCTACTTACTGTAACTTCCCACTTACTTACTGTAACTTCCCAATTACTTACTTTAACTCCCCCATTACTTACTGTATAACTTCCCACTTACTTACTGTAACTTCCCACTTACTTACTGTAACTTCCCACTTAATTACCGTAACTTCCCACTTACTTAATGTAACTTCCCACTTACGTACTGTAACTTCCCACTTACTTACTGTAACTTCCCACTTACTTAATGTAACTTCCCACTTACTTACTGTAACTTCCCACTTACTTACTGTAACTTCCCACTTACTTAATGTAACTTCCACCTTCCTTACTGTAACTTCCCACTTACTTACTGTAACTTCCCACTTACTTACTGTAACTTCCCACTTAATTACCGTAACTTCCCACTTCCTTACTGTAACTTCCCACTTCCTTACTGTAACTTCCCCCTTCCTTACTGTAACTTCCCACTCACTTAATGTAACTTCCCACTTACTTACTGTAACTTCCCACTTACTTACTGCAACTTCAGTTTGCATTTCTCCAGTCTGCTGCTACTATGGATGGCGAAATGTCTGAAAGAGAAAACCTTCCGCCGTTACCTTGATTTTAATCCAGCTGAAACTTGGCATATATGTAGGCCTACTAGAAAACTGGCTGCTTCTTTGTGAGACGGTACTCCATCTACACTTCTACAGTTTGCCGCTAGAGCTCGATATGACTGAAAGAGAAAACCATATCTGATCTTTGTTATCCGTTCAAACTGAACCTTAGCAGATATACATGCTAGACCATAGAACATTATTTCGAGTTGACACTTAACATGTGAAAGTTTATGTGACGTGCTGCGCGAAGATCTTATTTCGTGTATTTGATGCATCTTCTTTTGAACCTGTGACATTCATTCACATTAGTTTATTGTTTTGGTTAGATTGGTGCCAGTGTAAATTGTTCCCTTCCCTTTAACGATAATTAACAATATTAATTCGCCGAGACGAAAATACACGCTTATTATGCTTTCATACCAAATTTCAAAAACCTTTTACAGCCATTGATTATGTGATAATGACGTTGAATTGAGTCCCATGGTCAGAGCAATAATTATAACAAGTTTCAGAAAATAAGCCTACTTGTTGGAAAGTAAAGTTTTGAATAATTTTTTAGTATTAAGTTTCAGGTATTAACTGTTTTATTTATAAAATAAACCCACCCCCGACATAGAAAACTTAATACAGAAAAGTAAACTTTTTTGTAACTTAATAATGATTTAGCTGCATAAAGTAATATCTCAGTAAATCTTTTAGTTTTATACTTGAACATCATAAGTTATCCCATCTTATTTTATGAATTTGATTGGTTACTGTGTTGTAATTCAAACTTCCTCTACACACACATCGCATTCGAGTGGGCGCCGGATTAGTATTTGCTATGGCGTAGATGTGAGACCAACATATTAGGATAGCCGCCTACACTGTAATTGGTTTATATGTTTGTGTATTTGTGTGCCTAAATAACTGTCGTGGTTGTATAGTATAACGTCTAAATTTGGTAGTAAAGTTCCATTAAAAAATTAAAAGTTGAAATGAACTAACTGTATGTTCTTCGATAAGAAAAATGTATCGTAAAGAATATCCCTTTGTCACTAATTTTAATTAACTGAAATTTAATTACTACGTACGAGTTAAGTTTTGCATAAGTTGGCTAAGTCTAACGCATAAATAAAGATTATATTATCACACATAGACACATAATGTAAGAAGTCTAACACGTAAGATTATATCATCACACATAGACACATAATGTAAGTCTAACACGTAAGATTATATCATCACACATAGACACATAATGTAAGAAGTCTAACACGTAAGATTATATATATATTATTTATTAAGCCAACATTATGGCACCAGTAAAATAAGAAAATAACGATCATATAAATTAAAGCACGATTAATTGTTAAAAATATACTAAGGGTAGAGATACTTATACCTAGATATTATAATGAAATATTATAAAATATTGAGAGCGCTTAAAATATTTATTTGGCCCAATCGTTAAGAGATTTATTGTTATTTCGGCAACTAGTAAGGTGATATATATCGGCTGTATCCCCGCAAAGCTGGCAACTGCAATTTTCATCAGGTTCGTGGAAATCTTTTCTGGAACAGATCGCAAAGTGAAAGCCATGGACAGAGAAACGCGTTAATACGTGGCGATTTCGTTTATTTGAATCTGTCCAAGTTCGGTTTGTCAATGCAGGAGAACTCCAAAATTCAGTGTGTATATCAGCGCATTTTAAATCAATATCTTGTAAATATTTGCGATACGCGTCTGTTTCCGGTAATTCTAAAGACGTGATAATTTGAACAATAAGCGGCTTTTCTTGGCATAAGGCGAGCGTAAGTCGGTTCTTAGCCGTTTTATGCAGGCAAGCAACCCTTTTGAGGTAGGTTGACTTAATCTTGTCAAGGGAATGAAAGTTGGTAGTTGACAGCAATGGCCAAAGTTCTACGAAACCGTATGTTATGATAGGATAGATCTTCAATTGGAAAAGAGCAACAGCTGTACGAAGGGACAAGAGCTGAGGGGACTTGATACTATGACTAGCCATTAAGGATTTGCAAACAATTTCAGTTACATGTTTGGTTAAAACCAGCGACGGATGAAATAGAACTCCTAGGTATTTATATGAATTTGTGATATTAACTGGCTTTCCTCTGAAAGTAAAAGAGTCATTGGCACATAATTTTCCGCCTTGGCGGAATTTCATTATTTGTGTTTTCTTCAAATTTATTTCTAAACAGTTTTTGTAACACCATTCATTTAGAGCATCAAGAGTAGCTTGGATAGCCATTTTCGAATCTGAATATATCAGCAGGTCGTCGGCAAATAGCATTATGACAATTTCGCCAATTAGAAGAGTTGCGTTTTTTATGAAGTCGACTAAATCCAGTATAAATAATAGAAATAGGAATGGGCTGAGGGAATCTCCCTGAAGAACTCCTTTAAGCTGTTCTATCGTCCGGCTTTTCCTTAGACCATCGTAAACCCGAATGTAATTTGCACCCAGTATTGCTTTTATAATTCTAAGAAGTTTTCCGCGGATACCGAATGACGATTCTAATTTAGACAATAGGATAGATCGGGGCACAGAATCGAAAGCTTTTCGAAAATCGACGAAAAGAGCATAAAGTGGCTTCTTTGGGGTTGATAAATTCGATCTTATTCTAGAAATAAATTTTGCTAAAGGGATTTTGGTTGATTTCCCGGGCATAAATCCGAATTGCTCGGAAGGAATCAGAAAAGACAGTAGATTTCGCAGTCTCCTCTCCACGAGATGTGTAAGATTATGTAAGATTTGTAAGATTATATCATCACACATAGACACATAATGTAAGAAGTCTATCACGTAAGATTATATCATCACACATAGACACATAATGCAAGTCTAACACGTAAGATTATATCATCACACATAGACACATAATGTAAGAAGTCTAACACGTAAGATTATATCATCACACATAGACACATAATGTAAGAAGTCTAACACGTAAGATTATAATCACACATAGACACATAATGTAAGAAGTCTATCACGTAAGATTATATCATCACACATAGACACATAATGTAAGTCTAACACGTAAGATTATATCATCACACATAGACACATAATGTAAGTCTATCACGTAAGATTATATAATCACACATAGACACATAATGTAAGAAATCTAACACGTAAGATTATAATCACACATAGACACATAATGTAAGAAGTCTAACACGTAAGATTATATCATCACACATAGACACATAATGTAAGTCTAACACGTAAGATTATAATCACACATGGACACATAATGTAAGAAGTCTATCACGTAAGATTATATCATCACACATAGACACATAATGTAAGAAGTCTAACACGTAAGATTATAATCACACATAGACACATACTGTAAGAAGTCTAACACGTAAGATTATATCATCACACATAGACACATAATGTAAGAAGTCTAACACGTAAGATTATATCATCACACTTAGACACATAATGTAAGAAGTCTAACACGTAAGATTATATCATCACACATAGACACATAATGTAAGAAGTCTAACACGTAAGATTATATCATCACACATAGACACATAATGTAAGAAGTCTAACACGTAAGATTATATCATCACACATAGACACATAATGTAAGAAGTCTAACACGTAAGATAATATAATCACACATAGACACATAATGTAAGTCTAACACGTAAGATTATATCATCACACATAGACACATAATGTAAGAAGTCTAACACGTAAGATTATATCATCACACATAGACACATAATGTAAGAAGTCTAACACGTAAGATTATATCATCACACATAGACACATAATGTAAGTCTAACACGTAAGATTATATCATCACACATAGACACATAATGTAAGTATATCATCACACATAGACACATAATGTAAGAAGTCTAACACGTAAGATTATATCATCACACATAGACACATAATGTAAGTCTAACACGTAAGATTATAATCACACATAGACACATAATGTAAGTCTATCACGTAAGATTATATCATCACACATAGACACATACTGTAAGTCTAACACGTAAGATTATATCATCACACATAGACACATAATGTAAGTATATAATCACACATAGACACATAATGTAAGAAGTCTAACACGTAAGATTATATCATCACACATAGACACATAATGTAAGTCTATCACGTAAGATTATATAATCACACATAGACACATAATGTAAGTCTAACACGTAAGATTATATCATCACACATAGACACATAATGTAAGAAGTCTAACACGTAAGATTATATCATCACACATAGACACATAATGTAAGAAATCTAACACGTAAGATTACATCATCACACATAGACACATAATGTAAGTCTAACACGTAAGATTATATCATCACACATAGACACATAATGTAAGTATATCATCACACATAGACACATAATGTAAGAAGTCTAACACGTAAGATTATATCATCACACATAGACACATAATGTAAGAAGTCTAACACGTAAGATTATATCATCACACATAGACACATAATGTAAGAAGTCTAACACGTAAGATAATATAATCACACATAGACACATAATGTAAGTCTAACACGTAAGATTATATCATCACACATAGACACATAATGTAAGAAGTCTAACACGTAAGATTATATCATCACACATAGACACATAATGTAAGTCTAACACGTAAGATTATATCATCACACATAGACACATAATGTAAGAAGTCTAACACGTAAGATTATATCATCACACATAGACACATAATGTAAGTCTAACACGTAAGATTATATCATCACACATAGACACATAATGTAAGAAGTCTAACACGTAAGATTATATCATCACACATAGACACATAATGTAAGAAGTCTAACACGTAAGATTATATCATCACACATAGACACATAATGTAAGAAGTCTAACACGTAAGATTATATCATCACACATAGACACATAATGTAAGTCTAACACGTAAGATTATAATCACACATAGACACATAATGTAAGTCTATCACGTAAGATTATATCATCACACATGGACACATAATGTAAGTCTAACACGTAAGATTATATCATCACACATGGACACATAATGTAAAGAACACGTAAGATTATATAATCACACATAGAAGGATGGGCATTACTATGTAACGCCAACCGGAATTCGAGTTGTAGAGTGGGGTTTGGGCAACTAAAAGCCCGCATCAGGCTGCCAAGACACCGAAGGAACGCCTGAGTAGAGATAGGGAGGCTCCGAAATAACCATTTTTGGTGGTGATGAGAACTGCACACAGATAATTGCATTAATTTATCTAGAGTATACATAAATGGGTTTTAATACGAGCAGTACGGTACCGGAATTTGATGAGTCAAAGTGAGATTTATCCTCAATGGTTAGAACAAAAGGCACTATCGCATGCAAATTAGATGAATGTCAGAGGTAAGGCCACCCATGGGATGCAATGATGAAAGCTAATCTACATGAATATGGGGTAACATTTATATAGAATAACAACAGAGAATATTATCTACATGAGCAGTTAGCGATGTAGGCCAACTGACTGACTGATGACATGATTACTAGAACAAAGAGTCCCACTGAATTCATAAAACTTTGGAAAGCCCAGGGGTGTAATAAATCGACAGGTACAGTATAAACAACATACTATTACGTCAACGATAGAAGCCGTATATATCGGTTATTATCCAAGACGCTTATTATAAATTATAGGCAATAATTACAAAGTTATGTGGGCGTAATAAATGAGGCATTACACATTCAACTCATTATACAGTAGATACAGAAATAGTCGGTATATTATCAGTCCGAGGAAGGTTGTACAATTCAGCAAATACTCGCCCCTGTTGATAGCTACTGGGAAAGGAGGCTGATGTCCTGGTCCAGGACATCCCGAAAACATTTATTTTAAATATTACAACGCGTTGTTCACATGTTCAGTCAGACTCGTCAGGAGTAAATATTTCAGAACCACAGTTAATATTAACAATGTAGGCCTACATATAGTCCAAATGTATAATAATGTAGGCCTACATATAGTCCAAATGTATAATAATGTAGGCCTACATATAGTCCAAATGTATAATAATGTAGGCCTACATATAGTCCAAATGTATAATAATGTAGGCCTACATATAGTCCAAATGTATAATAATGTAGGCCTACATATAGTCCAAATGTATAATAATGTAGGCCTACATATAGTCCAAATGTATAATAATGTAGGCCTACATATAGTCCAAATGTATAATAATGTACATGTAGTCTAAATGTAGTCTACATGTGTCTACATGTAGTCCAAATGTATAATAATGTAGGCCTACATATAGTCCAAATGTATAATAATGTAGGCCTACATATAGTCCAAATGTATAATAATGTACATGTAGTCTAAATGTAGTCTACATGTGTCTACATGTAGTCCAAATGTATAATAATGTAGGCCTACATATAGTCCAAATGTATAATAATGTAGGCCTACATATAGTCCAAGAAAGAAGAACCAACCTGTTGAAATGTAAAAAGACACTAAAGATTGCTGCAATGAAAGCACGCACGCTGAAATCACAGAGCAAACAGGGTCACATGGTCGCTCTGGCAATGGAATATAACATCGACATCATCTGCATCCAAGAACATCGGATTTGTCATGAAGACACTGCCATGAAGTACAATGACATTGGAAATGGATGGACGTTAGTAACAAGCTCAGCAGTAAGAAACTCGGCCAATGCATCAATTGGTGGAGTAGTAATTCTGCTAAGCCCATTTGCACTTAAGACCCTAAACAACATCGAATCTATAAATTCCAGGGTTATGATCGCAACATTTGATGGGAATCCCAAGACAACAGTTATATGTTGCTACAGTCCAACCAATGCATCAGAGCCAGAACAAGCAGTCAAGTTTTATGAAGAACTGACTGGACTTATTAAGGACATCCCGAAACACAATGTTAAAGTCATTGCTGGTGACCTGAATGCGCAAATTGGCCCAAAAGACATCAAAGGTTACACCTATAACACCAGTTCTAACAGAAATGGGTACTTACTTTTAGACCTAATGGAAGAATGTGAATTGATATCAACAAACAACACATTCGAAAAGAGTAAGGGGAAGCTATGGACCTTTCAATACCCTAATGGAACCAAAGCACAACTGGATTACATCCTTATAAACAAAAAGTGGAGAAATAGCATGATCAACTGCGAGGCATACAGCTCGTTCAACCTAATTGGTTCGGACCACAGAATTGTGACTGCAGAGATCAGACTCAGTTTGAGAGCCAGCAAACCCAGGACAAGCAAGCAAATCAACTATGACTGGGAGAAACTCAGAACTGACAATGCTGTAAAGGATGCTTATACAGTAGAAGTTCAAAACCGTTTGAAGCACTTCAGTCAATGGATGAAGACCAATCCACCGATTCAATATACCAGAATATAATAACAGCCCACAAGGAATCAGCTAAGAGGCATATCCTCCAGAAACCTAAACGAAAACAGTATGTGCCATGGCAAAACTCTGAGGTTACTTGTAAGAGAGAAGATCTTAAGATAGCCTACAAAGTTAAAACCGAACAACCAACAACCGAAAACATTAACAAGGTTGAGAAAGCTAAGGACGATCTTAAATTGGCCTACAACATCAGCCAGGAAAAGTACATACAGGATAAAACTGAAGCAATTACAACTGCTCACATACAGCAACAATCAAGACTTACCTGGCAAATTGTAAATGAGGTATCTGGTCGGAAAAGTTGTGCAAAGGGGCGCCTCAAAGCCGATAGTCCTGAAGAACGTGTTGGGAAGTGGAGAAATCACTTCAGCAACTTGCATGGGCAGCCACCAAACATCGAGGTCAGCCCTACAAGGAAAATATATGACAAGACACTACCTATAGAAACAGGGGACTTCACACCAGCCGAACTCCAAAGAAGCATTAAAAGCATGTCCAATAATAAAGCGAGTGGATTAGATGAAATCCCAGCGGAGGTATGGAAAACCGGAGTGCTAAATAGACCATTATTGAATGTTTGCAACCGGATGTTAAAAGGGGAAAAGCCACCACCAATTTGGACTAAAGGTCAACTAAAGCCTCTCCCCAAGAAAGGAGACCTCGGCATACCAACAAACTATCGTGGAATCTGTCTGCTTGTGGTAGCTGCCAAAATATACAATAAAATGATTCTATATAGGATTAGGCCTCACATAGAGAAACTACTGCGTAAGAGCCAAAACGGATTTCGACCAAGTAGATCAACAATAGCTCAGATACTTGCACTACGGAGACTGATTGAAGGAATTAAGTCAAAGAATCTCCCCGCAGTCATGACTTTTGTGGACTTCAAGAAGGCATTCGACTCCATCCATAGAGGTAAAATGCTTGAAATCCTAAGAGCTTATGGAATACCAGAAGTAATTGTAGCTGGCATTGGATTGTTATATTGTGACACAGAAGCGCAGGTACTCTCACCAGATGGTGAAACTGAGTTTTTCTCAATCCTGGCTGGCGTACTGCAAGGTGACACATTAGCACCATTACTATTTGTAATTGTGCTGGATTACGCAATGAGGACGGCCACAAAGGGTGAAGATCTGGGATTCACACTTCAAGAACGCAGAAGTAGTAGATATCCGGCAACTACAGTCACAGACACCGACTTTGCGGATGACATCGCCCTGCTCTCTAATACGCTAGCAGATGCACAGCTTCTACTAAATAAAGTGGAGAGAGCTGCTAAGGAGGTTGGATTGCATATAAATGCTACCAAGACCGAATTCATGACCTTTAATGTTAATGGAAACTTGACAACCATTGATAATAATCAACTAAGGAAGGTCGATGACTTCCAGTACCTTGGATCATGGATAGAGATGAGCAAAAAGGACATAGAAGTTAGGAAAGCAAAGGCTTGGGTAGCTCTATCAAAAATGGATACCATCTGGAAATCAGATCTCTCCAGGCACCTGAAGACTAAGTTCTTTCGAGCCACAGTGGAAAGTGTATTTTTATATGGGGGTGAGACCTGGACAATGACTAAATCACTTGAACAACGAATTGATGGTTGCTACACAAGACTACTAAGGGCAGCCCTAAACATCAGCTGGAGACAACACATGACAAACGCCGAGCTTTATGGTACAATACCACCTGTATCAACCACCCTCCGTGAACGCAGATTAAGTTTCAGTGGGCACTGCTGGCGAAGTAAAGACGAGGTCATACCAGATCTACTTCTCTGGCAACCAACTCATGGAAAGCGTAGTCGTGGACGACCTGCCATAACATATATAGATCAACTTGAAAGGGATACTGAACTTGGGAGAAACGAAATTGCGACAACTATGGAGAATCGGGAAGCCTGGAAGGATCTCATTTCCACTGTCCGAGTTCGCTCAACCTAGTAGTAGTACATATAGTCCAAATGTATAATAATGTTGGCCTACATATAGTCCAAATGTATAATAATGTAGGCCTACATATAGTCCAAATGTATAATAATGTTGGCCTACATATAGTCCAAATGTATAATAATGTAGGCCTACATATAGTCCAAATGTATAATAATGTAGGCCTACATATAGTCCAAATGTATAATAATGTAGCCTACATATAGTCCAAATGTATAATATGTAGGCCTACATATAGTCCAAATGTATAACAATGTAGCCTACATATAGTCCAAATGTATATTAATGTAGGCCTACATATAGTCCAAATGTATAATAATGTAGGCCTACATATAGTCCAAATGTATAATAATGTAGGCCTACATATAGTCCAAATGTATAATAATGTAGGCCTACATATAGTCCAAATGTATAATAATGTAGGCCTACATATAGTCCAAATGTATAACAATGTAGCCTACATATAGTCCAAATGTATAACAATGTAGCCTACATATAGTCCAAATGTATAATAATGTAGGCCTACATATAGTCCAAATGTACAATAATGTAGGCCTACATATAGTCCAAATGTATAACAATGTAGCCTACATATAGTCCAAATGTATAACAATGTAGCCTACATATAATCCAAATGTATATTAATGTAGGCCTACATATAGTCCAAATGTATAATAATGTAGGCCTACATATAGTCCAAATGTATAACAATGTAGCCTACATATAGTCCAAATGTATATTAATGTAGGCCTACATATAGTCCAAATGTATAATAATGTAGGCCTACATATAGTCCAAATGTATAATAATGTAGGCCTACATATCGTCCAAATGTATAACAATGTAGGCCTACATATAGTCCAAATGTATAACAATGTAGCCTACATGTAGTCCAAATGTATATTAATGTAGGCCTACATATAGTCCAAATGTATAATAATGTAGGCCTACATATAGTCCAAATGTATAACAATGTAGCCTACATATAGTCCAAATGTATAACAATGTAGCCTACATATAGTCCAAATGTATAACAATGTAGCCTACATATAGTCCAAATGTATAACAATGTAGCCTACATATAGTCCAAATGTATAACAATGTAGCCTACATATAGTCCAAATGTATATTAATGTAGGCCTACATATAGTCCAAATGTATAACAATGAATGCCTACATATAGTCCAAATGTATAATAATGTAGGCCTACATATAGTCCAAATGTATAATAATGTAGGCCTACATATAGTCCAAATGTATAACAATGTAGCCTACATATAGTCCAAATGTATAACAATGTAGCCTACATATAGTCCAAATGTATATTAATGTAGGCCTACATATATAGTCCAAATGTATAACAATGTAGCCTACATATAGTCCAAATGTATAATAATGTAGGCCTACATATAGTCCAAATGTATAACAATGTAGCCTACATATAGTCCAAATGTATAATAATGTAGGCCTACATATAGTCCAAATGTATAACAATGTAGCCTACATATAGTCCAAATGTATAATAATGTAGGCCTACATATAGTCCAAATGTATAATAATGTAGGCCTACATATAGTCCAAATGTATAATAATGTAGGCCTACATATAGTCCAAATGTATAACAATGTAGCCTACATATAGTCCAAATGTATATTAATGTAGGCCTACATATATAGTCCAAATGTATAACAATGTAGCCTACATATAGTCCAAATGTATAATAATGTAGGCCTACATATAGTCCAAATGTATAATAATGTAGGCCCACATATAGTCCAAATGTATAATAATGTAGGCCTACATATAGTCCAAATGTATAATAATGTAGGCCTACATATAGTCCAAATGCATAATAATGTAGGCCTACATATAGTCCAAATGTATAGCAATGTAGGCCTACATATAGTCCAAATGTATAATAATGTAGGCCTACATATAGTCCAAATGTATAATAATGTAGGCCTACATATAGTCCAAATGTATAATAATGTAGGCCTACATATAGTCCAAATGTATAATAATGTAGGCCTGCATATAGTCCAAATGTATAATAATGTAGGCCTACATATAGTCCAAATGTATAATAATGTAGGCCTACATATAGTCCAAATGTATAATAATGTAGGCCTACATATAGTCCAAATGTATAATAATGTAGGCCTACATATAGTCCAAATGTATAACAATGTAGCCTACATATAGTCCAAATGTATAATAATGTAGGCCTACATATAGTCCAAATGTATAATAATGTAGGCCTACATATAGTCCAAATGTATAGCAATGTAGGCCTACATATAGTCCAAATGTATAATAATGTAGGCCTACATATAGTCCAAATGTATAATAATGTAGGCCTACATATAGTCCAAATGTATAATAATGTAGGCCTACATATAGTCCAAATGTATAATAATGTAGGCCTACATATAGTCCAAATGTATAATAATGTAGGCCTACATATAGTCCAAATGTATAATAATGTAGGCCTACATATAGTCCAAATGTATAATAATGTAGGCCTACATATAGTCCAAATGTATAATAATGTAGGCCTACATATAGTCCAAATGTATAACAATGTAGCCTACATATAGTCCAAATGTATAATAATGTAGGCCTACATATAGTCCAAATGTATAATAATGTAGGCCTACATAAAGTCCAAATGTATAATAATGTAGGCCTACATATAGTCCAAATGTATAATAATGTAGGCCTACATATAGTCCAAATGTATAATAATGTAGGCCTACATATAGTCCAAATGTATAGCAATGTAGGCCTACATATAGTCCAAATGTATAGCAATGTAGGCCTACATATAGTCCAAATGTATAATAATGTAGGCCTACATATAGTCCAAATGTATAATAATGTAGGCCTACATATAGTCCAAATGTATAACAATGTAGCCTACATATAGTCCAAATGTATAATAATGTAGGCCTACATATAGTCCAAATGTATAATAATGTAGGCCTACATATAGTCCAAATGTATAATAATGTAGGCCTACATATAGTCCAAGTGTATAATAATGTAGGCCTACATGTAGTCCAAATGTATAATAATAAAGGCCTACATATAGTCTAAATATATAACAATGTAGCCTACATATAGTCCAAATGTATAACAATGTAGCCTACATATAGTCCAAATGTATATTAATGTAGGCCTACATATATAGTCCAAATGTATAACAATGAAGGCCTGCATATAGTCCAAATGTATAATAATGTAGCCTACATATAGTCCAAATGTATAATAATGTAGGCCTACATATAGTCCAAATGTATAATAATGTAGGCCTACATATAGTCCAAATGTATAATAATGTAGGCCTACATATAGTCCAAATGTATAATAATGTAGGCCTACATATAGTCCAAATGTATAATAATGTAGGCCTACATATAGTCCAAATGTATAATAATGTAGGCCTACATATAGTCCAAATGTATAATAATGTAGGCCTACATATAGTCCAAATGTATAATAATGTAGGCCTACATATAGTCCAAATGTATAATAATGTAGGCCCACATATAGTCCAAATGTATAATAATGTAGGCCTACATATAGTCCAAATGTATAATAATGTAGGCCTACATATAGTCCAAATGTATAACAATGTAGCCTACATATAGTCCAAATGTATAACAATGTAGCCTACATATAGTCCAAATGTATAACAATGTAGCCTACATATAGTCCAAATGTATAACAATGTAGCCTACATATAGTCCAAATGTATAACAATGTAGCCTACATATAGTCCAAATGTATAACAATGTAGCCTACATATAGTCCAAATGTATAATAATGTAGGCCTACATATATTCCAAATGTATAATAATGTAGGCCTACATATAGTCCAAATGTATAACAATGTAGCCTACATATAGTCCAAATGTATAACAATGTAGCCTACATATAGTCCAAATGTATAACAATGTAGCCTACATATAGTCCAAATGTATAACAATGTAGCCTACATATAGTCCAAATGTATAACAATGTAGCCTACATATAGTCCAAATGTATAATAATGTAGGCCTACATATAGTCCAAATGTATAATAATGTAGGCCTACATATAGTCCAAATGTATAATAATGTAGCCTACATATAGTCCAAATGTATAACAATGTAGCCTACATATAGTCCAAATGTATAATAATGTAGGCCTACATATAGTCCAAATGTATAATAATGTAGGCCTACATATAGTCCAAATGTATAACAATGTAGCCTACATATAGTCCAAATGTATAACAATGTAGCCTACATATAGTCCAAATGTATATTAATATAGGCCTACATATATAGTCCAAATGTATAACAATGAAGGCCTACATATAGTCCAAATGTATAATAATGTAGGCCTACATATAGTCCAAATGTATAATAATGTAGGCCTACATATAGTCCAAATGTATAGCAATGTAGGCCTACATATAGTCCAAATGTATAATAATGTTGGCCTACATATAGTCCAAATGTATAATAATGTAGGCCTACATATAGTCCAAATGTATAATAATGTAGGCCTACATATAGTCCAAATGTATAATAATGTAGGCCTACATATAGTCCAAATGTATAATAATGTTGGCCTACATATAGTCCAAATGTATAATAATGTAGGCCTACATATAGTCCAAATGTATATTAATGTAGGCCTACATATAGTCCAAATGTATAACAATGTAGCTTACATATAGTCCAAATGTATAATAATGTTGGCCTACATATAGTCCAAATGTATAATAATGTAGGCCTACATATAGTCCAAATGTATAATAATGTAATTAATTTATATCGTTCCGGTTGTGTTGCTAGATTTGGTGGCATGAGACGATAAACTCTCCATGGGATTGGAACATGAATAGCGAGGTGAGATTGAGGCGAGGTCCTGCATAGATTTTATTCTGTAAAAACCAAATTAATTAGCCAAGCAAGTCCCAAGCTCCTCGATTCCGCTGTTCAACTCGCAATTTGTCGAATTCCCCGGCGGTAATCTTGTTCACCACAGTTTGAAAGTTCCAAGTATTCTTACAAGATCACCTTATAAGATCTCCGATGGGGCGAGCGCTACCGTCCACGTGATAATTCTCATCATCCGGGTCAGTCGGTATGTTCGTCTCCGTGGGTTGTACACAAACCATGGCATCGCTTTCCTCCAACTCGCGTATCTCAGTTTGCGTCTTCCTTGGAAGATTCTCCTCTATTTCTATGAGTTGCCGCAACGGTTCGTCTATTAGCGCCAACTCGGTCGGATCCACATCGTCGTGATGGGCGGTAGGATCCTTCCGGGCGTTCGAATTCCGCGTGGCATTCCCCGTCATAGGGTACTAACGTTAAAATCGACGGTCTGTCGACTAGGCTTCCCGTGTGAATGAGATAGACGTCCCTGAAAACGCTAAGTCCCGCTCGCGTGAAAACTTTGCAGTGCGCATCGGTGTTATAAAAAGGTTGGAGAAATCGTCGGAATACATCAGTATGCGTCCTTCCTCCATCGTAAAAGGTATGTCCTTCACCGAGACATAATGGATGTCGCTTTAAAGTCCTAGACACAACATCGGCGATAAAGCAGATGTTGACCGAAGATTCTATCGCCAAGTAGTATTGTAAGATTATTCGCGGAGGTGAAGTAATCGCCCAGTACACGCAACCTCGCCACTTTAGCTGTGACTCGAACTCGTTTACATCGGGAGTGTCTCCCTCTCCGTATACGTCCGTGTATTTGCTCCTCTTACTCTCCTTATAATCCCAACTGAACATTAGATATGAGATATAACCCATCCCAGTTTTTAGCGTGTTATACTCCCTAAAGTATCCTTGCTCGATAGCCCAAAGCAACAATGGTCTAGTATCCACGTACGGCGTAGGCAATCGGTCCTCTTCCGTGGGCATCCCTGCAAAGTCGCTAATAAGGTCATCCCGTACACCGGATC
>JAUCBJ010008075.1:0-21501 GCA_032718475.1 Nemertoderma westbladi
TTTTGTGCTTTCTGCTTTTTAGCTCAACACTAGTAGGTTTAATCATAAGGACATATATCCTTTAACAAACAAACTGCTGACCAAACGCACCTGATGACTGACTGATTGTCTTAACTCAAAACAAACTGGCACGATTGATCTGTCAATACTGTGTACTGCTATTTGTTGTCGGTTATTCATTATATTTGTTGATGAATTATTATATTGGAATAACGAGAAATAACCCCGACACCCAATATTCTTGATATACCGAAGGTAAGAGAGAAAGGTTACCAATAACGATTGTGACTTATGTTAAAGTGGTTTGAAGTGAATCTAATGTTATTTGATAGACCCTACATGAGTCAGCCTGTGTTCCTTTTATATGTGACTAAAATCAGTAAAGATTGGCAGATTAGTGTGCAGTATTGTGCAGCATTGTGTGCGAGTGAGTCTGTTAAAGAAGCATTTCCTAAAGAATGCGCCATATATGTGAAATATAATTAAGCCATATCGTTGTGAGTAGTTTAAGTCATAACTCTGTTTATATAGATAAAGCGCCACGTCCTAAAGGAACTGTTAATATTCCCGAAGGTAAATAATATTGTCAGAGATTATATAATACTGTCAGTCGAATAATACATTAGGCTTACATAGCAATAAAATTAAACCGTCGAATCCAATCTCCCGGGAATATCCAGCGGGTGAATGGTCGCGCACGGATTGGTTTCGACTAGTGTAGTGAATCAAATACTTGTCATAGGCTAAAAAGCGATTTAATATCTAGAAGACATCTTAATTTGGCGGGTTAAACTGCCAAAGGTCTAAAAGCGCGAACAACTTTCGATCAAAAATTTTGATCAACACATTCAATGAAATTTTAGAAATTCCACCAAAAATATTTTGGCACTTGTGTCAAATCAAATAGGTGACCCTCCTAATCCTAATCTGCTAATCCTGAAACCACCAGCTAATCCTGAAATGTAGTGCAGGTGATATCAATATTCCTAACTCTTGTATATTGTTTTTTGGTTACTTTCAACTCACTTCTGTAACCTGTTCCTTTGCTAACCCTGTAACCGGGCACTAGTGAAAGTGACTTTAGTTTAGGTGATTTCAGGATTAGCAGATTAGGAGCTAGGAGGGTCCCCTATTTTACACAAGTGCCAATGTTTTATTTTACTTTTTTTACCGGGAGAAAAAGTAAAATCAATGCAAAATTATGGCTCTATGGTACATTATTATGTGGCAATATTATTCAATATTATTGCAGGTTGTTGTGTTGCCGACTTTGCAAAAGCTGTGCCCAACAAAAAGTTACAATATTCAGATATTATCTGATTATGGGGACAACTTTTTCCCTACCAGTAGGATAAAAAAGTAGGCCTACTACTTTTTCTCCCGATTTTATGGCATATTCAAGCAAAAAAGTAACAATATAAAAATATAAGTTCTTTAAGCTCTGTACTTCGTTTTATATGTCTACCATCTGATCATACCACCCCACTGCACCCCTACCGCCCTACCAGTAGCCTTTTAAGTATAAGCCTTTTAAACTAATACTGTATATGTTTTAAATATTATATTTCACAACACTCAGACACTAGGCCTACATCAGTTTATTTTTTTACCTTTGCAATACAGTAACAAGCTAACAACTACTGAACAAGGCCAACTATGACTTCTGTCTGTATCTGACTATGCTGCTATGAAATTCAAATTTGGGGTAAAAGTCCAATTTAGAGAATTAACCTAACCTTGTATTAAATTTGAGGTAATTCCAAAATTGGGTCTATAATTTGAAATTTGAGGTATTCTCAAATTTGATGATCTCCCTGACTGCAATGTGGGTGACTATGATAGTTTTCAGCACTATTTTAAATGACTCTCCATAAGTACAGTTAATGATAATGTAAAAGTACTCTGGTCATAACATTCAGCCTTCCATACATACTAATTGCCATTGACATTTCAAATTTTGAAATGTCAATGGCAATTTTTTTTGGCATAAAAAATTATCATAGTCACCCGACCTTGCGGGTGACTATGATAATAATATATAAATGCATATTTAAAATATAGTATGCCTCAGTAAAGGTTGACTATGATATTATTTTCAGATTTTAAAAAAATCTTTGTAAATTCCCACTCACTGTGGGATTAATTAAATATATACAGTTAGTACTACTGGTACATCATATAATGTATTGCATAGACAGATAGTGTATTGCATGGCAGCATGGGGCTTGGGATTATATTGCACAGTTGGAAAATGCAATTGCATAGCTAGATATAGCACAAAAATAATGTACAGTAAAACCGTATGAAAGTTAAAAACGAATTAATCACATCCACAGTAATCAGTGGCATCAACAGACAATCCAACTGTGGCTTCCAGACACAGCTTGTGATACCACTTCTCGCAGTTATCACAGCCAACCCAAAAAACTTTCCGATTACGAGATGTTGTTAACGAGGACGGCAGAGATGACTGTTGGCAGATCTGGCAATCTTCACTTTCTTCACTGTTTCCAGATATATCACTAACAGTAACCGCCTTACCAGGCGTGACCTTCGGGCCTCTTTTCTTTGATGCCACTTCAACTGGGCGAACATGATCCCGCAGTAGATCGGCAACAGTGTCGCCAAACGCCTCTCTCACGGATGGTTCGTCTTGTGGTGCCTGGGGGGAAATTCGCTTTAGAACTTGGGAGTTGTCCCTTGGATAAATCCCAGCTCCCTTGAATCCTGCTGTCAGGTTCTTTCCATGTTCCTCCATGTTGGTATGCAGCCTTTTTAATAGTGATGGCATAATTGACTTTGGTACCGGTATAGCTTGCTGGATCCGTGTTTCCTTCCTCCAATTTCCCAATATCTTCCTCCAGACACGCTTTGCAGGTCCAAATACGGCCACATCTAGTGGTTGGAGAAGGTGGCTCGCATTAGGAACAAAGGATATGAACGTGATATTATTTTCTTCACAAGCTTCTAAAACCCTCACACTGAAGTGACTTGCAAGGTTGTCACCCAATAGAACTTTCTTCCCTGCTGTTTTCTTCGCATGTGGCAGGAATGCTTCGAAAAACCACAGTTCAAACAACTCTCCATTGAACCATCCTGACTTTGAGTTCCCATATACAGTTTCTGCTGGACCATGCAAGGTCCATTCATTGTACAGGTGTTCGGATTTAAACACAATCATTGGCGGAACATATTCACCTTTTGCATTGCCGCAAAACATTAGACTTGTGGATGATTTTGAGTGGGCCATTTTCGACTCCACTCTCCTCAGCCCACGGCGAACTATGGTAGCTTTAGAACCAGGGTTATCTGCTATATTTGTTTCGTCGTAGTTGAAGATACATTCAGGTGGTGTATCGGAAGGAACAGTGTTGTCATAGTGCATGAAGAAGTCGTCGATGTCCTTGGCTGATATGTTGGCCCTAGAAGGCTTCACATTGGCGCAAATACGTTGGGTTAGGTTGTGTCGTTTAATAAACATGCTCATCCAATCTTTCCCGAGAATGTTTTCAGTAAAACGCGTAGTTCTCCCTTGTCTGTTCAAGTAGCTTTGGACCATGACACGGATGTCGAATGGGGTCATTGATAATCATTAAGATGGTTCTTTCTTCTAAATTCGTTAGAACGCGCTGCCCCCCATGCTTCCGTGCAGCAGTGGCACTGTAAGTCGGTCGACTTTTTTTATATAGCGTTCCATATGGGATCTTAAATCTTTTTGAAGCTTCTAAGACATTTAACTTCCCTGTGATAACCAAGGTAATAGCGCTAATCAGACTTTCTTTGGAATATCCAGTGCAGTAATGTCGACTACCTGGTTTGCGATTATATTTCCCCATAACGGTATAACATTAGCGATTACCGGTAGCTATTAACTAATATATTAAAAAACACAAACAGCTAGTCAAAAGCATCAAAACATGGCCTAAAGTGCTACAATACCTAATGTACCAGTATTTCTTTCCGGCACTGCTGTATAGTATGAATGCTGGATTCATAAAACAGTAATCGGGATAATTATCATAGTCAACCAAAAAATATCATAGTCACCCCCACTATCAAAGTCACCCGCACTGACGGTACTTCTTACCGGTACCGTATCTCGGTCCTACCATTTGGAATACTATTGACTATCCCACCTACTATTAAATTATCCACAACAGCACTAAGCACGCTAAGACTAAACAATGTTTTACCAAAAAGGAAACTACAAACGAAAAGTATCTACTCCAGTCCAGTACTCTCGCCTCGCATCTATAGTATAACTGTATAATGATACCGTATACAGGTCAGCAGGTACCCAGTACCGGTCTGCCGGCAGGCCTATCAGCTTATATAACCCAGACTAAGACAAATCTGCAAATAAACTTATAGAGCTGTAGAGTACCGGTGGGCCTAGAAAAATTAATAAATTAAAATATAAATACCGGTAGGCCCTAAACAGCTAAACAAAAGATAAGTATGTCAGTATGTCATGGCTGCATGGTTAACTAGTTGTTTTTGAAGCAGTATTCTGTATTCTGTTTTTTTCCGAAAATGTGCTGGAGAGTTTTTCAAGATCTTCAAAAAATCTTTCAAACGAGCCATAAATTTATCGAATTTGAGTCAAAAATGGCGGGGTACCGGTAGCTGGGTAGTATTTTGAAAAATTGATTAGAACCCCATGAAGGACCCATGAAGTCATGCACAAAAATCCACGCAGTCATGCACAAAAATCCATGCAGTCATGCACAAAAATCAATGCACTCAGGCGCAAAAATCCATGAAGTCATGCACAAAAATTCACGCAGTCATGCACCAAAATCCATGCAGTCATGCACAAAAATCAATGCACTCATGCACAAAAATCCATGAAGTCATGCACAAAAATCCACGCAGTCATGCACAAAAATCCATGCAGTCATGCACAAAAATCAATGCACTCAGGCGCAAAAATCCATGAAGTCATGCACAAAAATCCACGCAGTCATGCACAAAAATCCATGCAGTCATGCACAAAAATCCACGCAGTCATGCACAAAAATCCATGCAGTCATGCACAAAGTCGAGTTATGTTGGTTGGTGTTATAAGCCGCGATTCTAATTAAACCAATTTAATCTCACAAACTTTAAATCTTTTATACTCGCTTCATATTGTGTTGCGTGTTAAATAATATTTATCGATTCTTTACAGGGACTCAGTTAAATGGAGTCAGCACCCTACGTCTGCAGCACACCTGTCAGCCAATGGTGACGTGAGAGAGGGTCTCCTAGGTAACGAGGTTCATGTACTTCCCGCCAAACAGGACGCAGCGCCCTCTAGCGGCAGTAAAGCGCCTTCGTTATTCCGCGTACTGGTCGCTACTCATTGGCCCTACTTCCTGATGACCACGGCACTCAAGGTACTCCCTGACTCATTGGTGTTCGCATCTCCGCTGCTTCTCAAACAACTCATTAGATTCGTAAACGACTCCGAACGCCCCGCCTGGCATGGTTTCGCTATCGCCTGCGCTCTGTTCCTGGCAAACTTTCTCTATTCCAATATAATAGGCCAATATTTCTTACGGTCCTTTATATTGGGGCTGCGAATGCGTACTGGTATCATTTACGCGGTATATCAGAAGGTAAACAATCCGACATTAATAATTATTGTACGATAATATTCATAACACCCGAGCTGGTTGAATATCTCGGTAAAAGAACAATTACATTCTACGTCTATACCCAGGGCATTCTAGACCCCGCTCACACCTAACCCCAAGGGGCGTCTAGACCCCGCTCTATACCTAACCCCAAGGGGCGTCTAGACCCCGCTCACACCTAATCCCAAGGGGCGTCTAGGCCCCGCTCTATACCTAGCCCCCAGGGGCGTCTAGACCCCGCTCTATACCTAGCCCCCAGGGGCGTCTAGACCCCGCTCATACCTAGCCCCAAGAGGCGTCTAGGCCCCGCTCTATACCTAGCCCCCAGGGGCGTCTAGACCCCGCTCTATCCCTAGCCCCCAGGGCCGTCTAGACCCCGCTCTATACCTAGCCCCCAGGGGCGTCTAGACCCCGCTCTATCCCTAGCCCCCAGGGCCGTCTAGACCCCGCTCTATACCTAGCCCCAAGAGGCGTCTAGGCCCCGCTCTATACCTAGCCCCAAGGGGCGTCTAGACCCCGCTCTATACCTAGCCTCAAGGGCCGTCTAGACCCCGCTCTATACCTAGCGCCCAGGGCCGTCTAGACCCCGCTCTATCCCTAGCCCCCAGGGCCGTCTAGACCCCGCTCTATACCTAGCCCCAAGGGGCGTCTAGACCCCGCTCTATACCTAGCCCCCAGGGGCGTCTTGACCCCGCTCTATACCTAGCCCCCAGGGCCGACTAGACCCCGCTCTATACCTAGCCCCAAGGGGCGTCTAGACCCCGCTCTATACCTAGCCTCAAGGGGCGTCTAGACCCCACTCTATACCTAGCCCCAAGGGGCGACTAGACCCCGCTCTATACCTAGCCCCCAGGGCCGTCTAGACCCCGCTCTATACCTAGCCCCAAGGGGCCGTCTAGACCACGCTCTATACCTAACCCCTAGGGGCGTCTAGACCCCGCTCATACCTAGCCCCAAGAGGCGTCTAGACCCGCTCTATACCTAGTCCCAAGGGCCGCCTAGACCCCGCTCTATACCTAGCCCCCAGGGCCGCCTAGACCCCGCTCTATACCTAGCCCCAAGGAGCGTCTAGACCCCGCTCTATACCTAGCCCCAAGGGGCGTCTAGACCCCGCTCTATACCTAGCCCCAAGGGGCGTCTAGACCCCGCTCTATACCTAGTCCCAAGGGCCGCCTAAACCCCGCTCTATACCTAGCCCCCAGGGGCGTCTAGGCCCCGCTCTATACCTAGCCCCCAGGGGCGTCTAGACCCCGCTCTATACCTAGCCCCCAGGGGCGTCTAGACCCCGCTCATACCTAGCCCCAAGAGGCGTCTAGGCCCCGCTCTATACCTAGCCCCCAGGGGCGTCTAGACCCCGCTCTATCCCTAGCCCCCAGGGCCGTCTAGACCCCGCTCTATACCTAGCCCCCAGGGGCGTCTAGACCCCGCTCTATCCCTAGCCCCCAGGGCCGTCTAGACCCCGCTCTATACCTAGCCCCAAGAGGCGTCTAGGCCCCGCTCTATACCTAGCCCCAAGGGGCGTCTAGACCCCGCTCTATACCTAGCCTCAAGGGCCGTCTAGACCCCGCTCTATACCTAGCGCCCAGGGCCGTCTAGACCCCGCTCTATCCCTAGCCCCCAGGGCCGTCTAGACCCCGCTCTATACCTAGCCCCAAGGGGCGTCTAGACCCCGCTCTATACCTAGCCCCCAGGGGCGTCTTGACCCCGCTCTATACCTAGCCCCCAGGGCCGACTAGACCCCGCTCTATACCTAGCCCCAAGGGGCGTCTAGACCCCGCTCTATACCTAGCCTCAAGGGGCGTCTAGACCCCACTCTATACCTAGCCCCAAGGGGCGACTAGACCCCGCTCTATACCTAGCCCCCAGGGCCGTCTAGACCCCGCTCTATACCTAGCCCCAAGGGGCCGTCTAGACCACGCTCTATACCTAACCCCTAGGGGCGTCTAGACCCCGCTCATACCTAGCCCCAAGAGGCGTCTAGACCCGCTCTATACCTAGTCCCAAGGGCCGCCTAGACCCCGCTCTATACCTAGCCCCCAGGGCCGCCTAGACCCCGCTCTATACCTAGCCCCAAGGAGCGTCTAGACCCCGCTCTATACCTAGCCCCAAGGGGCGTCTAGACCCCGCTCTATACCTAGCCCCAAGGGGCGTCTAGACCCCGCTCTATACCTAGTCCCAAGGGCCGCCTAAACCCCGCTCTATACCTAGCCCCCAGGGGCGTCTAGACCCCGATCTATACCTAGCCCCAAGGGGCGTCTAGACCCCGCTCTTTACCTAGTCCCAAGGGCCGCCTAGACCCCGCTCTATACCTAGCCCCCAGGGCCGCCTAGACCCCGCTCTATACCTAGCCCCAAGGGGCGTCTAGACCCCGCTCTATACCTAGCCCCAAGGGGCGTCTAGACCCCGCTCTATACCTAGTCCCAAGGGCCGCCTAAACCCCGCTCTATACCTAGCCTCCACGGCCGTCTAGACCCCGCTCTATACCTAACCCCCAGGGTCGTCTAGACCCCGCTCTATACCTAGCCCCAAGGGGCGTCTAGACCCCGCTCTATACCTAGCCCCAATGGGCATCTAGACCCCGCTCTATACCTAGCCTCCAGGGCCGTCTAGACCCCGCTCTATACCTAACCCCCAGGGTCGTCTAGACCCCGCTCTATACCTAGCCCCCAGGGTCGCCTAGACCCCGCTCTATACCTAGCCCTAAGGGGCGTCTAGACCCCGCTCTATACCTAGCCCCAAGGGGCGTCTAGACCCCGCTATATACCTAACCCCCAGGGGCGTCCAGACCCCGCTCATACCTAGCCCCAAGAGGCGTCTAGACCCGCTCTATACCTAGCCCCAAGGGGCGTCTACACCCCGCTCTATACCTAGCCCCCAGGGTCGTCTAGACCCCGCTCTATACCTAGCCCCAAGGGGCGTCTAGACTCCGCTCTATACCTAGCCCCAAGGGGCGTCTAGACCCCGCTCTATACCTAGCCCCAAGGGGCGTCTAGACCCCGCTCTATACCTAGTCCCAAGGGGCGTCTAGACCTCGCTCTATACCTAGCCCCCGCTCTATACCTAGCCCCAAGGGGCGTCTAGACCCCGCTCTATACCTAGCCCCAAGGGGCGTCTAGACCCCGCTCTATACCTAGCCCCAAGGGGCGTCTAGACCCCGCTCTATACCTAGCCCCCAGGGTCGTCTAGACCCCGCTCTATACCTAGCCCCAAGGGGCGTCTAGACTCCGCTCTATACCTAGCCCCAAGGGGCGTCTAGACCCCGCTCTATACCTAGCCCCAATGGGCGTCTAGACCCCGCTCTATACCTAGTCCCAAGGGGCGTCTAGACCTCGCTTTATACCTAGCCCCCGCTCTATACCTAGCCCCAAGGGGCGTCTAGACCCCGCTCTATACCTAGCCCCAAGGGGCGTCTAGACCCCGCTCTATACCTAGCCCCCGATCTATACCTAGCCCCAAGGGGCGTCTAGACCCCGCTCTATACCTAGCCCCAAGGGGCGTCTAGACCCCGCTCTATACCTAGTCCCAAGGGCCGCCTAGACCTCGCTCTATACCTAGCCTCCAGGGCCGTCTAGACCCCGCTCTATACCTAACCCCCAGGGTCGTCTAGACCCGGCTCTATACCTAGCCCCCAGGGCCGCCTAGACCCCGCTCTATACCTAGCCCCAAGGGGCGTCTAGACCCCGCTCTATACCTAGCCCCAAGGGGCGTCTAGACCCCGCTCTATACCTAGCCCCAAGGGGCGTCTAGACCTCGCTCTATACCTAGTCCCAAGGGCCGCCTAGACCCCGCTCTATACCTAGCCCCAAGGGGCGTCTAGACCCCGCTCTATACCTAGCCTCCAGGGCCGTCTAGACCCCGCTCTATACCTAGCCCCAAGGGTCGTCTAGACCCCGCTCTATACCTAGCCCCAAGGGGCGTCTAGACCCCGCTCTATACCTAGCCCCAAGGGGCGTCTAGACCCCGCTCTATACCTAGCCCCAAGGGGCAACTAGACCCCGCTCTATACCTAGCCTCCAGGGCCGTCTAGACCCCGCTCTATACCTAACCCCAAGGGTCGTCTAGACCCCGCTCTATACCTAGCCCCAAGGGCCGCCTAGACCCCGCTCTATACCTAGCCCCAAGGGGCAACTAGACCCCGCTCTATACCTAGCCTCCAGGGCCGTCTAGACCCCGCTCTATACCTAGCCCCAAGGGCCGTCTAGACCCCGCTCTATACCTAGCCCCCAGGGGCGTCTAGACCCCGCGGAAAAACACCGACAACCTGTTATTAACACCGAATGAAATGCACCAGTGACGTGTACTTACATAAATATTTTTTTGATATGTTCAACCACCCCCCCCCCCCCCCCCCCCCCCCTCAATAATAAATAAATAAATACATAAATATATTTTGATACGTTGGTGACCGTTCCGAGCACAACTCCTCACCTATTTGAAATACATTGTATGAAAACATTAAATGTATGTAAATAATTTTTCTATGATAAATAAAAATGTGCAAAAATTTCACAGTTAAATAACACCTTGTTAAATATAGTTAAATAAATACCATCCTGCTGTAATAACAAGGTAACACAACACTCTCTCAAATGTCCCGCTGTCCCACCTCTTGCCGAACTGTCTTCAGCAAATAATTAATAAAATAACTCTGAATACTAATAATTTCTTTTATTAATATTTTTTTTGTATATTTTTAAAATCACACAACGATTTACGACGCTGGTGGTGTTGTGTATAGACTATATATTTTAATAATAATATTTTCAGATGGCGCAAATCGAAGTTATAACCCTAGCCCAGTTGCAAGAGAATTCTAACGATATTGAGTTCTCTCCTGAAGGGAATAGACTATTCGCTACAATTCTACACGTAACCAGGCCGTCAGCAACGATAGACAAATACAAAACTGTTAAGGTTGCCGAGACGAAGAGGACCATAAAGGAACCCATTTATGATAGAATGTTTGTTATGGGCGATATGGCTGAGTCGAGGTGCTATGTTATGTTTACGGATAATTCGCGGGAATCGGCTAAAGTTCTGAAGTATAAAGAATTTACCATCGGCTCAGTCGTTGCAATAAAGGAACCATTGATTGACGGGTTCCTTGGTAACGACATGGATAACCCCATGGTAGTTACCTTCTACCCGCTCCTCCCCGCCACACCCGCGGCCGCTATCCTTGGAAGGGAAAGTTGGATTTCAGCAATTCCTTTTGAGGAATTTGAATCTAAGGTTGGACTGCGGCCGCGTGGTGTCGCCAACGTGTGGCGGTTGGCTCTGTGACAGACGGGAGGAGCTGGGACCCGTCAGTCAATGTGTTTGCGTGACAAAACCACAGGAACGCGGATGGGCGTTGTCGTTGCGAGCGCGGTGCTTTAACAACGACATCATCATAGATTTTGGAATGGCTTACGTAAGTTGGAGTCTTACTAAATTATTTGTTTCATCTCAGTCGCTGAATCTGCCACCCTCCCTCATTGACGAAGATGGGTTAAGGCAATGCATCCGCGGCATTGCTGCAGCTGTGAATAATGGCGGTGGTTGGACAGTCACGGGCTGGTACAAGTGCGCAGTATCGAAGGAGGACGCTACTACCAGCGCTGTGAATGAGCTTCACATATCAACGTTGAAGCCGTCCAACCCCGTTAATATTGAGAACATGAAATATCGCCGTGCCGCCCCTCTCGTTCCTGTGGTTCATGTTCTACAACCTCGACTGGTCCCGATAATTCAGGTCGCCCCAGTTCCTGATGTTTTGGGTCCCGATGCTGCTGATGCGCCACCAGAGGTACCGTTACAAGCTGATCCCGAAGCTGCCGTTGATTCGTCACCAGATCCAGAATAATCCAGATGTACAGGCTGATTAACTGTTATTTTTATAAGTAGACCTAGGCCTACAGATATTATATTACGACGCCGGTACCGTTACCGGCAAAAGTAGAATAAGTCTAAAAGTAGAATATATACGTATGGTAATGCGGTATGGTACTGCGGTACGGTACACACACAGTACTGCAGAACAGCAGTTTTCCAGTATCATTTCGTACATATCCAGTCAGCCAGTTCGGCAGTTTACATATTATAACAGTATATAATGCAGTAATGTTAGCCTACTGTTAGTTAATTTTATTTATAGGCTAGAGTGTACGGGTTTTATAAGCAATAGCTTCTTATATCCTATTATCATTAAATCAAATATTATGTATAATAATATGTTATGCAGTTCTGTGTATTTTGTTATTACAGTAGGCCGGCCTACATCAGTATTATGCTATTATGTGTACATTGTAGTAGGCTTAGTACCGTACTTGTTTATCAATATAATTATAATAGGTCTACCGGTATGTGCTTACAGTATTATAAACTAATATTTCTATCATTGTAATGCATTCTTTCTACCCAAAACAGTAAACTTATTGCCTTTTAACCTGTGTAAAACTCCACCTTTTGTAACGTTTTTATCTTTTCCTGTCCACTAACGGTACTGTTGTATCTCGTAGTTATTGAACTATTACCATATATTGACTAAGTTATGTTATTACATTTCTGTGCACGCTGTCTCTACTCTACTGACTGTACTGTACTACTGTACATGTGTACAATTATTATTATGTAATTTGCTTCTAACTTATTAATGTTTATATTACCCCTGAAATTTTTAAGCCTTACAAGATGGACACATTTCATTTGAATCTCGGGTTCTCAAGATTATAAAATCAATGACACAAAATTATTTTCAAAAATTGGAGACAGACACCTTTATTTTCTAAAATATTCACAAATAATATTTATTTAGAAAGTTCAGTTCGGTAACATTAATGGAGTGTTTTTTAACCTTCAGAACATAAAAGATTGAAGGAACTACTGTACAACATCGCAACGAAACTAAAAAAAGTAGAAATATTTTACAATTTTATTAAAACAGAAAAACTTTTATTTTGATACATATATTCAACGTATAAGACGTTTTGTGTTATAATTTAGCACTTTAAAATCAAAAACATATATTAAGTCTGTTTTAAACTGATGAGGGTTGACATTAAGGATGTAAACTGTAATACTTAGAAACTTTCACTTTCTACCCATCCGTAGGCCTACTTCAGCTCAGCTCTCAGCTCTCGGAGCAAATACCACACCCTGGTTTGCCATTCCACAGGGTGGGTGGAGTCAGATATGAGGCCCATCACCCATAATCTACTCTGGCGCACATGACCCACCATTGGCTGTGCAGCTCATCTGCTGGGTCATGCCCTGTACCCCTGCTGCCATGTGCAGGTCGCAGTGAAGTGCACTCAGAGTGAACATGAGAACACTCTACTCCTGACCAGCCATTGGTAGATCACCATCTGCAGGCCATATACCCCTGCAGCCAAGTATATGGGTCCTTAATCCAGGACCAACAGCGTCCTCATCCCAGAACGAAGGGGGTCCTAGTTACAGGACCAGATTTGCCCTAGTAAGAGGGTCTATGCAGCTACAGGTGGCACCTCCTTTTTGCTGCATGGAGGTGGCAAGTTTTCTTGATCAATGACCTAAAATACCTGACCTGACTTAAGGCCTACTAAGGCCTACTTAATGCTTTGCTTTTGTTATTTGTATGTAATATATTTATATTTTGTATGTATTTTTTATATTTTTGGTGAATAATACTGATAATCTCCATGATTGAAAAGTTTATAGTTTATTATTAATAATATATTTCTGTAAAAGCTTTTGCGGATATAACCAGTCATGTTCTCCGCAATATACCGTGTAGGTGTTTTAGCGGACATAACAAGCCATTTCCCCCGCAATGCGCAGTATAGGTGCTTTAGCGGACATAACAAGCCATTTTCACCGCAATGCGCTTAATACTCTAAAAGACTGGAACTCAGATGACGAAATCTGTCAGCTGATTTACTGTAAACGTGGAACATCTCTTTGTCCAGCTCGCTCAGCTCAGCCAATCAGAGCGATTTTCATTTTATCTTGTACAGAGGCCTACGGAAAACCGCGCAATGCATTACGGTCTTTGTTTACCTTTCTGAGCGAGAGAACTGCTTGGAAATTCTTCTGTACTTCTGTGTTGGAAGTTTCAGACTTTGACCTAAACATCAGAAACATCAGATGGCTTTGATTACAAGAACGTAAAACTATTAACGCGGCACTACGCAACGCGATTCAACTACCGCATCACACCGCAATTCATGCATTGCTGCACATGGAACACTGCATAAGTAACACATACTGACTGTTCACCGCATTATTTGATTCTGTTATTAATTGGTGTTATGTTGGTGTATATTGCTGATATATTTGGAGAATACCGATGAATAATCATAAAACCCCCAATCTTCTTGATTACTAAAGGTTAGAGCAACTGCGACTTACATTATAGTGGTTTTTGTGTGAATTGAATGCTATTTCATAATCCCTACATGTGTCAGTTGCGATCCTCCTTATATATGATCAAATTCAGTGACGGTCGGCAGAACAGTGCGCAGTAGTGTGAACTAGTGTGAAGGTTAATAAAGCATCTCCTAAAGAATGCGCTTTTTACGAAACTCAGTAGCCATCCAGTTGTGATTAGTATAAGTCATAACTCTGTTTTATACTTAAAGCGCCACGTCCTAAAGGAACTGTTAATATTTCCCCGAAAGTGAATAATATTGTCAGAGATTATATATTGACGATCAATCGAATAATACAGTAGGTCTACACTGCAATCACTATCAAAGCATCCGAATCCAGTCTCCCTTAACTGTGGGTGAATGATCGCGCACAGGCTGGCTTCGGCTGATGTAACTTCAGTACATTAAATAATTGATATACAAAAGACAATTAAAATTGGCAGGTTAAACTGCTAAAGGTCTAAAAGCGCGAACAATTTCATAAATGGCATGCCTCTGTTCATTTTATATTGCAAAGAATACTGTTACAGTGGTATCCTTTTATATAATTCATTAATCTCAATCATTGTTCAACTCTATAATCGCGCCATTTTGAAATTAATATGCATTCGATATTGGATATTGTTTACACGAATAAATTAGAGATTCCACATCAATCATATTATTTTTCATTTAGTTTTGGTCGACTAATAGTCACACAAATTATTATCGTTTTGCATTGAGTTGCAATCACTTAAGGTATGAGCGGCTTATTGAATGTGTTATAATGTGATACAGTATACCTCATGTTGATAATCGGCTTGCACTAAGTGGCAGTGTCGGCGGACCCAGCTATGTAGCACCCCCAAATTTCGCGGTCTCCCATGTAGTATACTTTCCCTTTTCATTCCTATTCTCAAGTCCTGTGACTTGAGCAGGCGTTTCATGAAATTCATTGGCTGCCCATCACATCTATTCTACAGTATCACCGCTCAAGATTGTGTTAGGCATAGAGGTTGATTATGCCGGCGGGAACAGTGTCAATCAAACTTCAGGTGGTGTATATGCAGGATAATGCTTTGATATAGCTACTGCATAATGTAAGACTGCATGTACTGACTGGCGTAAAATAACCTCAAACATTAAATTAGAGTATTGTGCGTTTAAAAGCTACTTTTAATATTAAAACATAAAGCAATTGCAGTGTCGTTACGGTTGCAGTGTCTTGACGTATTTTGTGACAAAACAATAAATCATTTTTTTCATATGCAACCAATGAGCTCGAGATTACTTTTTCCTTTTGTGGTCAATGCGGGTGTTCTACTTTATGCATCAATGGTATTGATACTATACAGTAACATATCTACAGTACTTTAAATACTAAGAACATGAGGGGAACTGTTTGTGTTATTGGTTTTCATGGAATGGTGATCATTACATATTTCTGATTGGTGACGAATGTAGGAATAGGTTGATTAAAGGAAAGGAGCAGGTTACAGTTGTACGTTATTCTAACCAAATAAATAATTATCGATGGATATTAGCGCAGGGAAACATTTAAATGTTTAAAGGGATGAAGTAAATTTTGACATTCTTCTCATACTTATGTCATTGTATATTATCATCATGATTGAATACAAAACATTCACATTAAGCATTTATTTGAAGTATCTATATGAATTTGCAATGTTTTTTACATTTCAACTACTGTATGACAAAACTATGTATCGGACACTCCATGGCTATCCACCCCTTGCTTTACTCCCCCTGCAGAAGCCAGGTCCCATTATACCGCTGGGTTTGCGTAAGCACTAATGTCTAAAGTGTCTTGCTTAGGGACACAACAATGTGAAATTTCTACAGCCTTTAGTCGGATTTGAACCTGCGCCGCCAATCACAAATGTGAAGGCAGTTCAGGCGCTGTGACACGCTTGGACACTTATATAGTAAGTAAGAACTTATAGTTTTTATATTTAAAAGTCTAACCATAACTATAAAATATTTTAAAAGACATCACGATTAACACTATACTAAATGATAAATATTGTATGTCTTTCAACTATATTATATATATGGTTACTTTATTAAATATTGTTAAAAAGTACGGTAAGGGAACATTTTTAGTAATTGAATTGGCAATTACAATTGGCACGAATGCTTTAAAGAGACTAGCCAGGGCGCATCTCTGCCTTGCATCCTAAATGAGGGTATTGGGTCGAAGGTCCGAATGAGAAGAAGGTCCGAAATTGGCGTCGCTTAGTCTTGTCATAGATTTAACTGTAACCTGTCACATTGACTCTCGTTTATTGTTTTGGTTAGAATAACCTGCCACTGTAGTCTGCTCCTTTCCCTTTACCTACCTATTCGGACCTTCGTCCCATTCGGAACTTCGTCCTATTCGGACCTTCGTCCTGGAACCTAAAATGAATACTGGTGTTTTTTCTGTGAAATATAGTTCTGTGGGTATCGCACTGGAAATACATTTTATTTCTTTACTTTACTTTAATTTATTTTGCATTGTCTTTAATGCAATAGTTTTCACAAATGTAAAATATATCAAATTGTCTCTTAATATTTATTTTATTAAAATTGTATGTGACAAACATTGATACTACCACAATTATTTCAATAGTAGGCCTACTCACAACCATTGATGATATAAGTAAATTTTAAATAATCAGTTTTAATTTTCAATAATTGATATACAGTAAAAAATATGTTGTATATACTACCATTATTCCTACTAATTAATCCAATTAATTCACGTCACCGGTATGAATTATCTACCTATTTAGTTAGACCAGTGTACTGGGTTGTTGTGTCAACTTAAATGAGATAATTTATTTAAACGGATTCTGAAAGGTAATAAAATGTAAATATGTGTCATGCTTTAATCTGTTGGATTAGCATCCCATGTTCATATCTATATACAGTAGATTTATACCTTTCATTATATATATAGTCATTAACACTAACGTTTAACTAATAAAATTCACGCACATGCAGGTTTATCTCTTTTACAGATGTATAATTTCATAGGATATATTCCTACCTACTTTGGCCTAGCCAATGGATGCGCATTAATTGATGGTAATTCGCCCCATTATTGGTTGATCTACTTTCTCTCGGCCAAAGCCATCTTTTCCCTTTGGCCTTTATGCTAGCTTCTTCCCGGAGATGAGCTGGCATCTCTCCCTCAGGCTGGCAATGTATATTGCCCTGGTTTGTTGGTATATCGTATAGCCAATCATGATTCGTAAATCATGACTTTCCCCATTTTCCGCTGGGTGGTGCAGCGAATTGGATCCGCGAACACCCCCCCCCCCCCATGCTATCTTCCCAGTGAGAAGATAGCAACAACCTCTAGTGCGCCCCAATTCCGCTGGAATCCAATCTAACATTGGATGTAGGGTGGAATTATTTTCTTGGGGCCAGCTTTCCAGACTAGCCCCTCTGGGTCTGTTCTCACTACCCATCCTTGATACATGCGAGCTAAGTTGTACCAAGGTATCTGGTGTCTCTGTTTAGACGATCGCCCTTTCTCCTCACTCAATTTTTCTAACCTGGACTCTATCATCCAATCCCCTCACCTCACTAGTCCCATAGGACACATCCTCCACTCTCTGCTCGCCCTCCACATTTGGATCTCGCACTCTTCTCTTTCCCCCCCCCCCCAAACTCTAACATCTCTTCCCCATGCCCCTTTGATACTCAACACCGGTTTTAGTCTCACTCTCTGCACTCCTGTCGGGTTCCCACATTCTCATTCGTGCGGCCGCACTTGAAAAATTAGATCTAATGTCTCGTCCTCCCGTTTTAGTCAATTAGTCCCCAGTCCCAAAAGCTAATTGGAAAAGGTTATATCTGACTATAGTACGTATATTATACTTCCTTAGGTCTACGTATAGCACTGATTGATTACGTACGTATAAGTATTAATTGCACTTAAATGAGTTATTTGTACATTTAAGTCCTCGTGGTGTCTTCCAGGCAAGGCACATTAACATCACCCATAACCAGTCCTAGAGTGCTCCTCCCGTCCCGTACCCTCCGGAAACAATCTCATCTCCTTGCCCCTATCATATCGTCCTGTCTCGGGCATTTCCTTTTCTCCTGTTTGTTCATCAGGGCCATCATCCGCAATGATACCGCTTTGCCAACCCCTGTAGTTGGATCCTTGGGCGCGGGCGTTATCATTTCACGGTATCGTTTCGCTGGCGGCCTATTGAAAAATCAGAGTAGACTAACTAAGCCCATGCCATTTACAGTGTAAATATTTATTAAATTTGTTAAGTCCGAACTACTTTTGTAATCTACAATGTTTTAAAAATCGTGTACTAGATATTCCAAGTATTTATCAGTACTTAACAAATATACAAAAATATATCCAATCCTTATTATATTTGAAAAAATTTAGCAAATTTGACAAATTTTTAAGTGGAAATAATAACAAATTTGTGAAGTCATTTAATGGAATTACAGAGGTGGGGAATTTCCTACCTACATAATTTCCCGCTTTTTTTACAATTAAAATTGTCCAATAGAAGTGAAGTATATTGTAGGCCTACAAAGGATAGCAATGTTTTGGCGGGCATTCCATTTCCATATCATACTGTACTAGACTTTGAAGATAAGTTGTATTGTACTTGTGGTACCAAGACCAACTACAGGTTACTTACTGTCAAGGACTACAATAATAATCTGATAATACTGTAATACTGTATGTAATAAGGACTGGCACATCAGATCTTTCGGTACCGCTAGCAGGAGCCATTCTGTATGTAATGCTGCAATTACACTGCTACATCTAAACGGAAACACAATCACCAGACTTGAGTCCTTACAGAATTAATCAGTCAGTCATTTGCTTGTCATACTGTGTTGCCACACCCTCCCGGTATCATATCTCAGTTAAATACAATAGATGATCAAATACCGTATTGAACTAAGTGAAATATAGAGCAAATCAATACATCGGAGGGAGAAAGGGTAAATAAACAGATACAGTGAGCAGCCCTCGGTGACAGGTACACTAGTGCAATTCCGTTCATTGTATCAGACCGGACATTTTGCCTTCATTTTGCATGGTTTATTAAGTAACAGAAAGAAGTCACAATATATGAAAATTGAGAGTGAAAGAACATACTGTATTTTATCAAATGCGCTAACACCACCTGGCTTCACATATTGATCATATCCTAAGTTATTATTATTATAAAGATCGTCAGCCTGCGTTTAAAAAATATATTTAAATACAAAACAGGACGAACGCAACAAGGCTTATAATGAAAACGACTAGCCTATTGCGTTTATTATATTCATATAAACCACCTGGCTTTGCATATTGAACGTGCGATGGTTATGTACTGGTGGGTGGGAAGGGTGGGGGGGGGGGGGGGGGGTGCAAATTAAAAGGGATGAACACGTATTGTCCCCCTTTCTTTGATTGATTGGTGGTGTGGGTAAATTTCTCAAAACCTAATTTTGTGATACAGTCGCTCAATTTTAATTTGTATCTCATAAATGGGCCTCGTGCTGCGCGAAGGCCCCACGAACGTGTAGGCCTATTGTTGCACTACCCAAGCCAACTTTGGCCCGGAAAAATTCTTGAATATCAATTCAAGTCACTTACAAACGGAATTCATACGGAAAATTATCGTTGTAAAGGCTGTCCTTTGGAAGGTGAACAATAATTTAGGGACCGTAGGCCTACCTGTAATCAATGTTACGGGTGGGTGGTAATATAGTGTCCAATCCAGATTATCCCATACATCCTCATTATTGTGAGGGAACAATCGATGTAAGTGCGGCGGCACAACAAATAATTTGAAAGACCCGGGAAGAAATTAAGAGTCCTCAGGTTTTAAGGTCCTCAGGTATACTACAGGAATTAAAAGTCCTCAGGTATACTACAGGGGCTACTGGCTCGGTGATGCCATTGTAAAAGCTTTTGTGGGATAACTGATACGTTTGCCTTTGCTGGCCAGTTCCCCCCCAGGCGCTGGAATACTCTAAAAAAGGTTTTCTAACTGTATATATATTCCCCTCACCCGCAAGGTACCTTTACAGGTGTTTTAACGGACATAAAAATCATTCTGCTATATACGTGTTTTAGCGGACATGGTAAGACAAAAACTTGTAATGCACCAACCACCTTTCACAGCTTAGCCGTGATGATTCATATTACGACATCTAGCAGCTGGTTGCTGACATGGAAACAGCCATTGGCCGCGTGGTTCTTTGTTTGGCTTGGGCCAATCAGGGCGGTTTTTCCTGTCGACGTGTAGCTTTTCTGCCGATCATAAGGAGAGTGTTCAGTCTTACTGTTTTACTTGTTACTTTGTTGTTATTGCTGTCTAAGCCAGAAACACCGGCATTTTGGATAGATACTGCTGTACCGTAAACTGCTTGAATTATCGAAAGTATAAACTGTTACCGAATCGAATCACAATTAATTAATCAACCAAATCGAAAGACAGCATTAACTCACTTAATTTAATTGCATTAATCATATTGTTTGTACTGTTATTTTACCGTCAGTTATTAATTGTACCTATTTGTTGATGGAAATATTGCTATTTGGATAATACGGATAAATCACCCAATTCCCAATTTTCTTGATAACACTACAGGTTAGAGAGACCGGCTATACATAACAATTGCGATTTATATTAATGTGTTGTGTATTGAATCCAATGTTATTTAGCAGACCCTACGTGAGTCAATTACTGCTCTCTTTATGTGTGATCAAATGTACTGACTGTCGGCAGAATAGTGTGTATGATCGTGATTGGTAACAAAGTATTTCCTAAAGAATACGCTTTATACTTTAATCATAAGCAGTATCGTTGCGTTTTAGTATAAGTCTTAGTTCTGTTTAAATAGATAAAGCGCCACGTCCTAAAGGAACTGTTAATATTTCCCGAAAGCCAATAATATCTGTCAGAGATTAATTATTAACGATCTATCGAATAATACATTAGGTATACACTGCAACCTTACACTGTAATAATACAATTCAAGCATCCGAATTCAGTCTCCCGGGTGTAGATCCATCGGGTGAATGATCGCGCATGGGCTGACTTCGGCTAATGTTTTGCGTATTAGCATAAATTATTGTCGTATGCTAAAGTGGTTTTAATTAACGAAAAGACATATAAATTTTGGCAGGTTAAACTGCTAAAGGTCTTCGAAAGCGCGAACAGTAACAGTTTATAAATCTTATTGCAGTAGGCAATAAGGTTGCAAGTGTAGGCATTAAATACAGTTTAATACTGTTCTGACGAACAGTAACGGTTTACAATCTTATTGCAGTAGGCAATAAGGTTGCAAAATACCGTAGTGACTGGTAAAACTGAACCGGTGCTTCTGTAGGTCAGTAGGCCTAACTGTCATCACCGGTACCGGTACTGCTGTACAAGTACATTAGTATTATTCGATTTTGATTATTGTATACCGGTAGGTCTCGATATTAAATCGGGGACGCCTGGTTTTTATTGGGATTTTACTTAGGT
>JAUCBJ010008076.1:0-25607 GCA_032718475.1 Nemertoderma westbladi
GACATATCTAGAAGTCCACAACTTCTACAACAGACATATCTTCACCATCAGAGACTGATGAGTATATAACAGTAGATAATATATCAGACAATTCAAATGAAACTGAAATGGATCCTACTTACTCATACAGCATAAAGGAAAAGAAAGGTGAATCCCTACAAGGAAGTCAGGTACCAACAAACATAAGAAAAGACTCTGTAATAATCACAAACCCATCAGTGAAATGTCCCTCTACTCTAGAACAAGTCCTCAAAAACAATGAGACCTGGCAAGAACCAAAAAGATCTGCCAAACCAACCTTCAAATCAAAGATCCAGATGCGGCACAACATTAAGACTGAAAACAAATATAGTGAACTAGATAATGATACCAAAATTACCATACTTCCACAACAACTGACTGATTTCTTGGTGAATCTAAATAATGTTTCCAAAGAAACTGTCAATCTAAGAAAATCACAAGGTAGTAGCAAGAATGAACACAACAACTTTAAGCAACATCAAACGAGATACGAACAAGAAACCCAACGAAGCACTCCTTCCAACAAACGGAAGCAGTAGAAGCAGCACAGATATGAAGCGGAATAATAAAGGGTTTGATCTACACTACAAAACCTCTAGGGATTCATACTGACACAATAACAATCAAGCCAACTATAATGGTAATCAATATAAATCTATCCCGCAAGATAATAATAGGCATACGGAGTATGTGAGGAACTCTTGGAGACATGCCCCAGAATCATCTCGACACCAAAGTCAAACATACCAGCAGTATCAGAAGAACAGAGTGAGTAGACATGATTATCCACATCAACACTTCCCAAACCCTCATCTAAGAGACCAATCTGAACATACCTCGTACCCCAGTAATGACCAATGTGACATAACCTATGACAACAGGTATTACAACCGATCCAACAGAAGTCATATGGCTAGGAATCGTTTTTAAGCTGGCTCCGAGTATCACAACTGGAGACCTAAATTTCAAAAATGCTGGAAATACGAGTAATATTTTGCAGAGAAGTGAAATCAGTCTTACTCAGTTTTTAAGACTTGCATTTTAATTTTCACATTTTTTACTCAAAATAGATAGATAGACAATTTGTTGTCAAAGAATAGTTAAGGAATGTCTCGCAAAGTTTATTCATGTGATTTTTCAGTGAATCTAATTTCGCAATAAAAAAATGTCAAATTAATAGTGCTAAAACCCAGCATCACTCTGTAGAACCAATATATTATAAAAAATGTAATATACTATATTAACACTGACACATTGACTTACCTACACATAGTTGCAACACTACAGTGTATACATGAGACATTGTTTCATAATGTTACATATCGAATAACACTATTACTGCTATATCTAGCACATACTCACAACAATCAATACCCTACATCTAAACATTAATTATCATTCCATCTTATATTCAAACGTAATTAACCTGTCAATATTGTACTGATAATGTATGTAGAACAAGTAAATTATTATTATTAGTTAGATGTATTTCGTATTAATTAATATGCATTTTATGCTATCGAAATCATTAGAATAATTGGATCTCGTTGGTAACATATGCTATAGTATAGAATTCAATGAACAATAATTTATAATTGATACTACCACAAGCTATTTGTAAACATCTGCGACCAGTTATGATGAATAAATCGATATTGAATAATTATTACTTGGCATTCAACAGCTATAACTCGGATATTTATCGCCTTTTTCTCTCGAGGTTGGGTGGAAGAGTGGGTGACGAGTTGTGAGGAGTTATAACAGTCCCGAGTTCGAACCCGGTTGAATATTTTGTTATCTGAAAAATTGCGAAATTAAATTTAGTTACTGGTGAAAAATAGTAGAAGTTACCTGTAGACACCTCTAGCGTCTGTAAAATAAAGGTTTGTAAATATGAAAATACTGGTTGCTGAAAAATAGCGATTTGAAAAATAGTAGACGTTACCTGTAGACACCTCTAGCGTCTGTAAAATATAGGTTGGTGAATATGAAAATACTGGTTGCTGAAAAATTGCGATTTGAAAAATAGTAGAAGTTACCTGATGCTAAGTGTAGACACTCGAACACCTGTAAAATAAAGGTTGGTGATTGGACGGAGTACTAGCGCTGGGTGACTAATAACGCCTCTAGCGGAATAAGCGGGAACTTGAGAAGTTGCCATGGTTACGGATGAAATGCTGACATCTGATTGGTTGAAATAATAACGACCACCGCAAAAGGTTGAAATAGTGGCTTCTGATTGGACAGAGTACTAGAAATGGATGGTAATGATGGGCTATGGGTGACCATGGCGCAGTGTCATAGTATCTTATACTACTCACTTCCATTAAATATTCTTAACAAGTTCTATCGTGACCTTATACCACAAAATTGTAATTTTTCAACCAAGATCTTAAAAAAATTCCAAAAATGACCACCCACCAAGGGCCAATTAGTAAAAATAGACCTGGCCAGATAGCGTTAAGGCCCCCAAGTCCCTATCCCCCAATCAATCTGTCCTGCTTCTGGACCAGACCACTCTCACACCAAAACTCCCCACAAGGTGCTGATCGATCTCATTAGAAAACTTGGCTTTAGAAATTTAAAAAATACGTATATTTCACAAAAAATTATAAAGGATAATGGTAATTTAGTGTATTTCACTAACTACATAAAAATTCCGGTTCCGGCATAATGATTTCCGGTTCCGGTTCCGGCCGGAATCAAATATCGATAACGGGACATAATTATAATAATATAAAGATTATCTATTCCCCGCCCTTGAGAAGAAGACGACTCATCATCTCATCTAGAATGTCTCCGAACTCCGAGAACATTGCCCCAAGAAGATGCCTGAATCCTGACGTTAGGTGGTGCCAATCCCAATGAACCGGCACATAACGAAAATTTTAGAAGCGAAGCTTCGGTTTATCTTCTAATGGCAATGATTAACCCTACAGAAATAGGACGCAAACAGCTATCGCAACATACTGTAGCTACAGTATAGTCACTTAAGCTATGGTGACAAGGCAAAAAGGCCCTATAATATCGGATATTGGATATCTGGCAAAATTCTACCGGATATCCGATCTGGATGCAAGAAGTGATATCCGGTACACCCCTACTTGTATACTTTGCTTGTTTTATTCCACCAATATAAATTTTTTGTTTATTATTCAAACCACCCAAATATATAATATTGTTCTCATATGGATTTACACGCAGCTTAATGTAAATAACTACGTACGGTACGTTGAATTACCCGCCCTTGCATATTATGGGCAGGTGGATTATATAACAATCCAAATAAATTATCCTTTAACATATAAATTCTACTATAACTAGAGTTTAATTAATCATGTACAAATATATTTATATGATATTCATATTATTAATATTATATTATTTAATTCTACTATTAATTAACAAAGCCCAGAGTTTAGAGAGAAAGGAAAAAAAGATAAAGGAAAATCTAAATGAGTAATAAAATCAGTCAGTTGTATTGATAGACTCCGTTAGTTACATCTGTTACGTTTCCTTTGTCAAAGTACCATAAGAAAACGCGCCCAGTTAAACGCACCTCAGACATATTGACTTCCCTGTCTTCTTTCACATAGGGAGGAGTTCAAAAAACCAAAGGGAACCAACCTCTAAGCTACCGAACTTCCCTAAAGGACGTTCAGCAACAGCAGCTGCTTAGAAGAGCTGCTGGTTTAACTGCGATTCAACTGGGAATCTAAAATAACCACTTAAGAATTTCTGTCACGGTGCACCGAGTTGTTAATAAAGGTATTTTAAAGGGACGGGTTCGGACGAACAAAGCGATCTAGATGACGCATGTCACAGCAGTCCTGTGACTGACATTAACATAAAATAAACTTCGATTCAATATCTGAATAAGTAGACAAAAATAAACCAAACTTATTTTTATTACCGTTTGCAATATATAAATCAATAATTAACGTTTAATTAGCACATTATCTATCACGATATCGATAAATCGATTCGTTGGAAAATTTCCCCTTTGATAGGAATATATTTGGCTAATAGATCGGGGTTGTTTAGGAGGTGAGCCTGTTGAAGGGGCATTGGGTCACTATGTACATCGGGTACGGGGGTTAATTCCCCCTCCTTCGCCGTGTATTCCCGGAGCAGATAGTTCGTCCCGGCCCGGTGGTAGACTCGTGTGTCCCGTATGCGAGCCAACACGTCGTCGACTCGAAGGAAAAACCTCAACAGAATGAAGAAACCCGATTCCATTAGCCGCATCTTAACGTGGAGTTTGGCGACCCCGTGGTCGCTTAGTTCATCCTCGTAGAGGATTAAATCCTGATAGAAGAGAATCGATTCGCGAACCCTAAGTCGGTCTAAGTCGATACGTTCATCGGTTTCGGAAACGGATAAACATTCGCCGAATTCTGACCCCTTGTAATCCGTAGAGAAAGTCCAATCGAACGGGTCCACCGTGTTTGCGAGGTGTTCAGAATGCGTACGGGTTTCTCTCCACGCCTGGGTTACAGCGACTTTTAGCGGGTCGCTGGTCGCGTTTACTTGTTTCAGCGCATCGAGTGGGTTGAACGCTATCCCGGATCTATTGGGTTTGTACTCCAATCTGAGTGTGTTTCTAGGGAATACCATCTCCGGTAGGTGGGGGAGCGATAGAGATGAGTTGTACTCGCATACTGGGCACATATCAGACAGGGTCATCTCGTTACTGGATGCTGAGCATTGTGCTGAGCACATAGACTGCATCATAGAGCTCCTTGTCGCAGTTATATTCCACGGACCCGATGTAAAGTTCTCCGTAGATATATTCGGCACACGACTCAGCAATTCAGCTCCTTTAACTACGTGCTCGCTCATTATAAAGACAATTTTTTCAGTTTTGGTTATAGTATAGGCTAGCACTGTAGTAGGGGCTACTCCTACTGTAGTGCAGTAGGGGTGCGGGTCAATTCGCAGATTCGCCCCTCGACCTATTCACTATTTGCCCCAAATCGATTCGCACCAGATTTTAGGGGCATAGGCTATGAACTGATGGACATGGCGCGAATCGACTTCTGGACTTTGACAGTTAACCGATTCGCCCCACCTCTAAGTCCATTCGCACCATATGATTTTATTTAATGTTTTACTACAGTAGGCCTACACAAGTCCCTAAAAGGTGCCACCCTGCTCCATAGCGCGGGAAATTCAAATGATTGAAAGAAATGTAATTTGTGCTGGAAAGGGTGGCAGATCTGATCTGCCACCAATATTTTGGCGGTAAATTCAAATCTGTTTCAACATTGAATACATGAATTAAGTAAGACGTATGTAATTCATTGAATCAGAATACAGGAATAAATAATTTCTTATCGGTTTAATTCACTCATCCGTTATTGTTGTTGTTTTATCTATTCTGGGGCTTCGAGCAGCACGTGAACAACTAAGCTGACTTGTTAACTAGTCTGGGACTTCGATCAGCACGTGAACTGGTGAACAACTAAGCTGACTGGTTAACTAGTCTGGGACTTCGATCAGCACGTGAACAACTAAGCTGACTGGTTAACTAGTCTGGGACTTCGATCAGCACGTGAACAACTAAGCTGACTGGTTAACTAGTCTGGGACTTCAGCAGCACGTGAACAACTAAGCTGACTGGTTAACTAGTCATCTGGGACTTCGATCAGCACGTGAACAACTAAGCTGACTGGTTAACTAGTCTGGGACTTCAGCAGCACGTGAACAACTAAGCTGACTGGTTAACTAGTCATCTGGGACTTCGATCAGCACGTGAAATTCATGGGTTTATGTGTTAGAAAATAAAATTATGCGTGAAATGTATGATAGTTTAGTGTGGCATTGATTACCATTAGGCTCTCCAGATGTAATTATTGTCATCTGTTTACTGTTTTATTATTACTTTATAGCGCTACCTAAAAGGGAAACACAGTTGTAAAAGAAGATTTGGAGGAAGGAGTGAATGGAATATCAACCCCCAGGAGAGTGGATGGTCTGTACGGAAACTGAACAGAACACCAACCGTTATTAGCATTAGGGGCGGAGCGGATGGACTGTATGGGAACTGAACAGAATATCAACCGTTGAAAGGAAGAGTGAATAGACTATAAAAGTTGTTTTGATGTCATAACTTACTTGTTTTATGCCATTTCTTCTATAAGAGAAAGTGTTTTTTGGGTGTTGTGGGGCGATTAGAAATTTGCAAACTTACGAATTATTCGCCATTGTTATGAATAGAGACAGGGGGGGGGGGGGGGGGGACTGGACGCAAATCCCGCCTTGGCGAATTAATATCCCGCCTCAATGTTAAATTCTCAATTTAAGGAAAGGAACAGGTTACAGTGGCACGTTATTTTAACCAAAACAATAAACTAAGCACAATAGAACAGGTTGCAGTTTTATTTTTGAGAGTAATCAGCTGTTATTTGTGTCCAATTTCCTTGGAGAGGTATGAATTTTTATTGCGTCCAGTTTCCCCCCATACCTGTATGAATAATATAATTTTTTTGTTATCCTAAAAGATAAAAGGGTTAGGCTTACATTGAGCTATTCCAATTATTATATTTTAAATAATTTACTTCGGTTTGTATCCACGTGTTATTATTGCAAATACAGTATAATGGAAATTGTTTTCTTTACATGTTTTAAGAATATTGCAATAATTATGTTATACCTTGCATAATAATGAGAAAATAAAAAACAGAAATGCTATAAGAATGCAATGATAGAATTACAATATTAGCTTATTGTCACGCATTAGAAGGTTAATTTTAGAGCACTGGCATAATGACCGCAACGCAAATTTTTTTTTAGTGTGTTTGAAACATTAATTTAATTTAAAACATTAATTGAAAGGAGCCGGTTACTGTGGTGGTTTTTTTTGTAATCAAAAACATAAACAAACTTTATTTAACTTGCGGTCAATTTGCGCTGAAGATCACCATTTTCACTTGTAGTCGGTCAATCAATTTGCGCACTATCTGTAATTTTAAGGGTGGGAAATTTATTCTTGTACATAGTGTTAAAATAAATAACACTGGTGATGATGATATTAGTATCTGTAGTTCTCGAACACTTTTAAGAAGTCAACTTTTATTTTCTAAAATAATGTTAAATCTAGCATTCGTTTTTGAATGTAATATTATCTGATTATATTTCTTAAATATAGATGTTACTAATAAACATTATTTTAATGTTGATGGATTAAAGGGAATGTACATGTACAAAGTTGTATTTTGAACTAATTTAATTACTGCTACTCAGTCCCTATATACTGCATATTAAGGTGATAGGACTATATTGACATTTCGAATAACTAAGGCCCGCCGAACACTAGAGATGCAAGATACCAGATGCATCGCATTTTATTTTATATATTGATAGCTTTTATGTTATTTATTTATTTTAATGTATATTTCAAAGAATTTATCATGCATCTTGCATCTCTTCTGTACAGCCTCCCATAGTCTACCATGTATTCTATATTCGAGATGCAAGATGCAAAAAATAGAACCTTTTTTGCATCTTGCATCTCTAGTGTGCGTGGTCTGATAGGAAATAATGTATTCTAAAAAAAAATTTGCATCTTGCATCTCTAGTGTGCGCCGGGCCTAAACTGTATTGCTGTCTCAAAATAAAACAGTTGATTAATATTGGGAGACCAACAGTAGTACAATTCCGTATAAATTCTGGCGACAAAGCCGCTACAAATTTCCGTCTGGTACAAAAAATTATAAAGGCGACAAAGCCTCTACAAATTTCCGTCTGGCAGCTAGGTGTTATCATGGCAACTGGCTATAACTTCCCGGCAACATTCCAGCTATTTGTCGCACCCCAAACCATGTCCCGATAGGATTACATGTTAATTTATCCATGGTGGGCTATGGCAGGTGGCGACATTTCCGGAAAAATGGGTACCATAAAAGCTGCAAAGTAGCCGAGACATTTTGCCAGTCTACAGCCGCCAGACATGGCCTGCAAGCCGGATAAATATTTCTGAAAATTTGCCAGAAACGGTTTTCCTGGGTAGTATGGGACATCGAGCAAAATTGAAAATTTAGGAGGGGGGGGGGGGGGGTCGGGGGATTTGGATTAACTTCTATCTCAGTAAAGTATAGAACATAATAATCATAACAATTAACAATTATACACTTATACCTAGTATATTAATAGTAGATTTCAAGTGGATAGGTGATAGAAAGGCGCAGTGAATTTATATATTTTTGGCGGTTGATTCAAATTACAGAATTATCATATTTCCATCACAATTCCATCCAGAATAGTGAATTAAACCGATTAGAAATAATTTATTCTAATTCAATGAATTACATTAGTCTTACTCTAGGCCTATTCATGTACCGGTATTCAATGTTAAAACAGATTTGAATTTACCGCCAAAATATAGGTGGCAGATCTGATCTGCCACCCTTTCCAGTATAAATTACATGTCTTTCAATCATTTGAATTTCCCGCGCTATGGAGCAGGGTGGCACCTTTTAGGGACTTGTGTAGGCCTACTACTACTAATATCAATATATGGGCCTATATAATATATTCCTGTATTCTGTATTGGTCTGTCTACCGGGTAGCAGGCCCTCCGCCCTACCTCATTCTCATTCCTCATACTGTCACTGTCATACAATAAATTACAATTACCTATATCAGTACAGGGGTGTTTGAAAAAGGTGGACTGGACACAGAAAACATGGACAACGGACAGACCAATCAGAAACGTATTAAGCAAAGCAGTTTGTAGCAATTGGTCTGTCCACCTTTTTCAAGTTTTCGCTTTCTTAGTTACATAATTGGGAATAAGATGTGTGTTTGAAAAAGGTGGGCTGGACACATGCACAAAAAACATAGATAATAGTCTGACCAATCAGAAACGTATTAAAGCAATGCTATTTATTAGTGATTGGACTGTCCTCCTTTTTAAGGTTTCAATTATCTATCTATAATGGGCATGCTGGAAGCAGTTGCATTAAGAATGCTGCCGGTGTCCTAGCCGTCCGTATCTACAACCCCCCCCCCCCCCCCCCCACCCCCGCGCCGGATTTCCCCCCTATAAACTTACAGTATAATAATAGTAGGTCTAGCGTACCATGCAGCACTTTAACTTGGATTTATTGGTTTATTTTTGTGGTTGGGTTAGTTGGTCAGGCCCAAACCCTAATTAAAACTGTCTTTAGTAACCCTATAACCTTAAAGTCCCGATGCTCTAATCTAAGAAATTTTGTGGAATTTAGGATCCAAAATATTTAAGGTTGAGGTTACATGACTGTTTTATAATTAAGGCTTTGGGCCTCCATTTCCACTTTGAATTAGCTTATTTACCTCCCTCGGTGCGCTCGGTCGTTTAATAACAGATCTCGGGGTGAACGGTAAATAAAGCATATTACCGTATATTTCCCTCGCAGTACAATAGGTAGTTATTATAATTAACTTTATAGGGCCTACTGCAATGAGTTAGAATATTGACGTTCCAATATTGATGCTAAGGCTGTAAGGCTCAGCTCACAGACTTCGTGGCTCGCCCCATATTATTGAACTAGGCCTATTTCGACAACTGCGGTTGGTCACAGTAAGCATGGGATAATAATAACAATAATAATCCCAGAATACTGAAATAAAGAATACTACTAAGTCGATTCGCCCCAAGTCGAGGTTGAGGGGCGAATCGACTCGACAGCAATGTGATATTCCATTTTCAATGCAGCAATGTATAGGCAAATAGGCCTATAGCATATCGGTCTAGATCATGAGATCAGTAGATGTATGTATAGATGATCAGTAGACAGGTAGATCCGTACTGTACGCATATTTCCAATTGGCAGATTGGGGTGTCGTTTCAGCCTATGGAAGTATTTCTTGGCTTCTAATTGGTTGTTTCTTCAATAAGCTCACCTCATTGGCTAACACTCTCCCAGCCAAAAGGTGTGTCGGTTCAGCCCAATTGCCAGAAGGGATGTCGCTTGGGGGAAATCACTTTTATTACTTGTAAATTTTACTTACGCCTGTCTACTCCTTCCGCATTAAACATAAATCACAATTATATTGTTATATATTCACCGTTGACTAATCAACTGCGGAGGCCTGGTAATCCGGCCCCCCGCTTAAGAAACGCAAAACAACGGATTTTTTTGCAGGGTCCATCTGCTAGTACCTCTTTCGCCACGATTCAACCAGTGAAGAAGATATTTGTTACCGGGTGTGCCCCAAATGTTCAGCCGGAAGTGCTTATCAAGCATGTGAAGGAAGTGTCTGGTTTTGATGTTTCCTGCGTCAGGATATCCCGTGACGAAGCGAGGGTGTCCTCTTTTGTAATATCATGCAATTCTGGTGAGAGGGAACAACTTCTCGACCCCACAGTGTGGCCAATGTATACTCGCATCAGGGACTTTGTTGGCTACTTGCGTGATAACCCCGCTGCTGTCGTCAGCTCCCGAAGTGGAATGGTAGGCATTTCGAATAGTGATCAAACCGGTAGTGCTCCGGTTGATGTTTGAACTATAATTTTGTATAATTTGTATAATTTCTTTCTTTAATCAATGTATTAATCTGAAACTTTCCAACCTTAACAATGGCGGATGAAAGCTTTAACCTCAACCTAAGTTTTGTTTCGTATAACTGTGGGTCTGTTAGAACATAGTGTTATTTGCACTCACTACATGTAATTAATGATGCTTGTAATAATGGGTGTGACTTGTTATTACTGCAAGAACTAATGCTCCCTAAGCAGGAGTTGTCATTTTTGTCTAATATACACCCTAACTACAAAGCTTTTGGTACGTCACCCGTTGATCTATCTAGTCAGATTTTAGTTGACAGGCCCTTTGGGGGTATCGGTATACTTTGGAAAAAATCCATAGCACACTCTACCACTATAATTAAAACAGGTAATGATAGGGTTTTTGGTTTAACTGTTAAGTTGAATAATAATGATATTTTATTAATTCTTATTAATATTATTATTATTAATATGCCATATGAATGCCCTGATAATGATGACCTTTATAGTAATTGTCTTGCGAGCCTAAAGGCCATTTATGAATCTGTACCTCATTCTCATTTGTTGATTTTCGGTGAATTTAACGCCAACCCAGGCAGATTATTCTATAATTATCTATCTGAATGGTGCAGTGAGTTAAATCTGTCTATTATTGATACAGTGTTATTGCCAGCCAATACGTTTACTTACGTGAGTGACGCACATTCGTCAACATCGTGGCTGGATCATGTTGTATGTTCCCAATCTGCTATTCAGCTGATAAAAAAAACATCAATGTGAGCTACGATATTAGTGTTAGGGACCATATTCCTATCAGTGTGTCTATATGTGGCACAGTTAATGGACACAGTGCTGGCGGCACTCCTGCTCAGCAACATAAATCGTGTAATACTCTGGATTGGGAACACGCCACACCTTTGCAAATTAATAACTATGTCATTAAGGTTCGTCAACTTTTAGAATTTTTTCCAATTGATGATTCATTTATTGTGTGCAATGATACAAACTGTGAAACTCATAAGAAGTATATAGATGAATTGTATAATAACCTGGTGCATATTTTGCTAACATGTCGTAAGGCTACTATTAGTCCACGGAAAACTAAAAGTAACACTGCCCCCCACATTCCTGGCTGGAATGATGTTGTAAAAGATAAATACGAGGAGTCCAGAAAATGGCTTAAAACTTGGCGGTCTATCGGATCTCCAAGGGATGGTGAAATTCATAGGAAATACCTGTGCAGCAAAGCACAATTTAAACGTTCTCTTCGGGAATGTAAACGTTATGAACAAAAATTTCGAGATGAAAAACTAGCTAATGCCCTTATTAAAGGCACTAGCAGTAATGAATTTTGGTCTGGGGTTCATAAACAAGCGTGCGATTTTGCTCCACTCCCTAGCAGGGTAGGTGATGCAAATGGGCCAGGGGAAATCTGCGATATGTGGAAATCACATTTTGATGATCTACTAAATAGTGTTAAAGACGACTCCAGTCGAGAGTTTGTACACAGTCGTTTGAAGGAAACCGTTTTTGGTGCTGATAATATTGGATCTCCTGTTGAACCTTGAAACATTTATGGCGATTAATAATCTGTCTCGAGGCAAGGCCGTCGGCGCAGATGGCCTTCTGGCGGAACACTTTATAAATGGCTGTTGTGTTTCTATGTTATATATTCTATCTATTATTTTGCTGGTGTATTTGTCCACGGTTACATGCCGATTGGTATGATGGAATCTATTATAATTTCGTTAATTAAGGATAAGAATGATGACCACACGTCTAAGGATAATTATAGAGGTATTTCAATTGCTACAGTGATCAGTAAAATTTTAGAAAATGTTATCTTACATAGGTGTCTATCCCTACTGTACACTACCGATAACCAGTTTGGCTTCAAGTCAAAGCTTGGCACTGAAACGTGCGTATATGCCCTAAAAGAGATTCTCAATTATTATTTAAGTAAGAACACACCCGTTTATGTGTGTATGCTAGACGCCAGCAAAGCTTTTGACAAAGTTAACCACTTTGTACTTTTTCGCAAACTTATTGATCGAAATATTCCCCTATATATTGTGCGTCTGATTATTTATTGGTATAGGTCGCAGTTGATGTGTGTTGTTTGGGCGGGTATAGTCTCACCGAAATGTACGGTGACTAATGGTACAAAACAGGGTGGCATTCTGTCTCCCCTGTTTTTCAATGTTTATTTAGATGATTTAAGCATTCAATTAACATTAAGCGGGGTGGATGTTATACGGGTAATATCAGGGTAAATCACTTGGGTTATGCTGATGATATGGGTTTGTTGTCAAACTCAATTTACGGGTTACAAAAGTTAATAGATGTTGCTGTTAGTTACGCCTCTAATAACTCTATGACTTTCAATAAGAAGAAATCTAAATGTATGTATTTACCAAGAGATATAAGCTGCAGCGCTAAGTCCGCAGTATTTCTTTATGATGTGAAACTCGATATTGTTGATAAATTTAACTACTTAGGACATTTAATACATTGTACGTTAGATGACGATTTTGACATCCGTAAGCAGACTAATAGCTTATACGCACGTCCCAGTTAAACATGAACTTATGTTTCATATGTGGTATATATATGTTGTATGGAATAGGTGTGTCTGGAAATTGGGTTTTTATGCTCATGTATGAATAATACATGTCACGCATGCGGTGATACATACACTTAGAATGTGTGTATCGCCATTTATGGTATTTATATGTTGCACATATGAATTTATCATAAATAAATGTGTGAGAATGCGCATGTGAATAATATATGTCGAGCATATGTGAAATAGCCATAGCCAAGACTCCGAGTTAAATTTAAATCCATAAACTATTCAATTCGTAATTGTGTAATCCAGTTCATGGATTTTATATGTTGCACACATGTTTGCCTTATGGTAATACAGGCCTTACAGTAATACATGTACAGAAAAGAATAGCGAGGGGGATGCAGAATTTGTTGATGTCACTACCTAGCTTTTAGCATTAAGAACAAATATCGTTTTAATCAGCAGTATAATACGTTGAATCTATATTTTTTGTTATACTGTATTTTCAAAGTACCGACTACAGTATTTAACCATATAATGTATAATCAATACATAGGCCTGCTATAAGGTTTAAATGATCTGTGAAGGCTGTATGGACACTAAATTGAAGTAACCATAGTCGATCGTCCAATTGTTTTGTTTATTGCATTTGAGGGCTGGTGGTGGGACACATTCTTAAAATGATAGGCATTTCATAGTCTGATCCTGCAATCTTTCTTCTTAACCACGTCGTGTCGCTTGCAGTTTAGCTAGTGAATCGCAAATTATTTTATATTTTACCCATAACAGCATAATTCGTTGCATAAGCCTACCGCTTATCATAGTCCACTCAATTGTTCAGTGATGCAGTGTGTGACTTGCCTGCTTTCTGCCTTGCACTATGCACATTGTGCTGTGCATTTGCATTGTACAGTGCTGTATTAACAGAATTAGACAATTCGTATGGCTGTATGGTGGTTTTCACTTGTCAGGTTGTGGTTGTGCATTGTCATCTGCGCTGCTAAGTATCAGTAAGGGGTATAGACATAGACAGATAACATACATGCACTATACCATCCGTAAGGTAGGCAGGCCTATTGCAGTTCTTATCCCGTTAAAAAATTGAACATATGTTTCATATGTGGAATATATATGTTGTATGGAAAAGATGTCTTAAAATTAGATATAAAATATCATATGAGCAATTATATGATCTTAGAATTAATTAATTTTCGAAGATTTATCAAAATGAATAATCTATTATAGCTGGAAATTGGATAACTTAATTAAATCTAACTAATAGAATACGAATTTACGGATCATAACCCAAATCTATTAAGGATACTCTCATATCACTATGGATTAAATATTTTCATATATACTCCGATGCTTCCTTCTCTAAATGTATAGGGTAGGTGTAGGGCCGTAGGATAGGGTGTAGGGATTGGATAGGATAAGGTAATGAGGTAGGCTACCCCCCCCCCCCCCCCCCCCCCCCCACTCTCTATAGGAAATGGAGACCCACACCAGTGATTGGTCGGTCTCAGTTGAAATTTTTACTCTTTTTGTCGCACTTGTCACATAAAAAACATATGTGTATCACATGTGAACATTCCACATATGGATCACATTTGACAACACTGTAACATTTACATATATGTATCACATGTCGAATTATTTATGGCAACCATATATGAAACACATACTCATGTTTAACTGGGGTGGTAATATGTTGCTACGCAAGTTTGGCAATTGCAGCTGACCAGTTAAGCTTGCTTTATTCCGAGCCTATTGCACCCCCATATATTGCAACTCGCTCTGGGCAAAGCGCAGCTATTCTGACAGTGCTCATAATAAGCTACGAGTAGCATACAATAATTGTGCTAGATTTCTATTTAAAATACCCCGTATAACTGATGGAGAATCCACTAGTATTTCTCTTACATTTGGTCTACTGAATGTACCTTTATTCATTCACTTACGTTATAAATCGATTTATTTTTACTATGTGCCTTAATGGCGTTGAATAAAGATAATAATAATTCACTAATGTCTCTTTGCTTTCAACGTGCTGACGTGGGATCTAAGTTCGCTTCGCGACTAGCATGATGATTACCAAAGGCTTTTAATACCATAAATTGGGATCTAAGTTAACCTAGTTAGGATCTAAATGCATCTAGTTAGGATCTAAGTTCACCTAGTTAGGATTTAAGTTCACCTAGCTAGGATCTAAATTCACCCAGATAGGACCTAAGTTCGGAAAGATCTAAGTTCATCAACAAAGTCAGGCCATGCAGGATCTAAGTTCGTTTTCCCCACCAACAGTTGATAGTCCTGCAGTAGGTAGGCAAGGCATAGGCTTACTACTGTATTACAGTACTACTGTACTAAACCGTATACTTTGAAGCTGAACACTGATACCGGTAGTGATAATGCAGTTATGGAATCCGATGGAGCAGTTTACAAACACTTTCAACGCTATTTAGAAGTTATTCGGTTAGTTCACGACACATCCTTCATCCTTGACGCTTGAGTTAGTTGTTAGCGTTAGGTATAGCGGTATAGGTAGGTCAACCGTAAAGTTCATACCGTAAAGGCTTAAACAATTAAAGGTAAGCAAAAAGTAAAGGCCTGTTAACACTGTAACAGGTTAATAATAAATGTTTCTGGGCTCCCGGACTACAGAATAATTGATAATGCAGACAGTAATATGGCAGTATGATCACATGATCTGACTGTCTGATAGTACAATCGACGGACTGACTGATAAATCTTTTTTAAACGCCTGTATTTGCTTTCATTCTTTCTCCCGGAATACTGGAATAGGCCTATTAATTTCCTTGAAACTAAATTCAAGTACGGTAACCAACCCCCTTCCCTTGAATTGAACTAATTCAGTAATTGAAGCATGCGGTACGGGCCGGTACCGGTTGCCGGTATTGCTGTATTGGATTGGGTATATCAGTATATATAGTTTGACCTCTCGACCACGACCATGATCACTTAACATCTTAATGCTGTAAATGCTGTAATGTGAGAGATGAGTCAGAATTGCTGAATTGTTCAATTCTGACTCACCTCTGATATTAAGTGGCCATGGCTGCATGGTCGATCAGTCGATAGGTCAAACTATCTCCAGATCTCTGCTTCAATTTAAGGGAAGGGCTGAAGGCGAAGGGGGTTACCCTACTACTGTACTACCTGAATTAAAATCCCAAGAAATAAATACAACTGTAGTACAGTAGTAGGCATATTCCGGTTTCCTGGAGATAATGAAAACAAAATACCGGTACCAGTGCTAGTGCTAGTATTATTTCAGTTTTCAGTATTTCCTGGATTGTTTATTTTATTTTTCGCTAGTTTCCGAGCTTCAACGAATAATCTACTGGTGGCAGCTTCTGAGTTAAAGGGCCGCTATTGGACTGGTTCATTGAGTTTCTATGACAACATAGACACATGTTCCTTTGCTAAGCCGTTATCCAGCTCGAAGGCAGGTGAGTTTAGTTACTACAGTATATTTATCATCACGTTTACTCCACACCAGTTTGTTGAGGACCAGTTAAATTACTGTAATTAAAACTCGTGATAGTCAGATAGTAGTAGCGCAGCGCCCTACCTTCCTACGTTCGGGTAGCAGCTCTCGTTTATCGTCTTACCAGCGATAATTAAACTTATTGTTCGCAGAGTTTGGCATAGCGGATGCGACTTGGCTGACTGACGAGGCAGTCGTAACAGTCGGGGACTCCAAGGGTGTCGACTATTGGAGTCTCCATGACAACCACTTCCAACTGGAGGACTGTACGGAAGAACAGCACGATGGAACGGTTAGCAGCGTGAGCGTTAACGCGACGGGTACGGTGGTTGCTAGCGGCAGCGAGGACTCAGACGTCCGTCTCTGGTCCGCCGTGGATCGCTCCCTTCGCGACGTATTCTCCCATCACATCGACGCGGTGACCTGCGTTCGGTTCTCCCCCACCCAGCCCAACTGTCTGCTCAGCTGTAGTCGGGACGGCACTGTCGCTCTCTGCGACGATAGGACCCCCTCCAGCCTCCTTAGCGGGACGCAGCTCGCCAGTCTGCCTACAGCGTTAGCGTGGCAACCCGGTAACGACAGCGGGTTCGTGGTGGGGGACGAGAGCGGGTTCATAGGGGTCTACGATATACGGGGTGAGTTGGGGGGGGGGGGGGGATATTCATTTATGTTCCTTGCGTTTTAATAGTGATTTAAATACAACATGATGACTGGGCATATGGAAACCTTTTTTCTGTCCGTCTGGCACAATTCCTATTACAAACACAGATATTTACATTATTGCAGGGGGTTCAGGTGTTATGGTTACCGGTAGATTGGTTCACCATCGGGAGGTCACCAGGTTGGAATTCCACCCAATCAACACCGACATTGTGGCCTCCACATCCAACGACCACGTATCTGTCTGTGTCTGCGACACTTCCTCACAGCTCCAGACCATCTACTCCAGTACGGAACATCAGGACTTTGCAAGGTATATCCGAGACCAACGTTGGTTATACTGTAACGGAAGTTGTATTACTGTAACATTGTTGCTACATGTATATAACTACATATACTACAGCTACATGTATGTAATATAACTGTTTTTTCCCTCTCATGTGATCTTTCTGGCTCCTATAACTGTTTTTTCCCTCTCATGTGATCTTTCTTTCTGTCCCCTGTATCTATTTTTCCCTCTCATGTGATCTTTCTGGCTCCTATAACTGATTTTTTCCTCCCAGGTGCTCTGTCTGTCCCCTGTATCTATTTTTCCCTCCCAGGTGCTCTGTCCGGCTCCTATAACTGTTTTTTCCCTCTCATGTGATCTTTCTTTCTGTCCCCTGTATCTATTTTTCCCTCCCAGGTGCTCTGTCCGGCTCCTATAACTGTTTTTTCCCTCTCATGTGATCTTTCTTTCTGTCCCCTGTATCTATTTTTCCCTCCCATGTGCTCTGTCTGTCTGTCCCCTGTATCTATTTTTCCCTCCCAGGTGCTCTGTCCGGCTCCTGTAACTGTTTTTTCCCTCTCATGTGATCTTTCTTTCTGTCCCCTGTATCTATTTTTCCCTCCCAGGTGCTCTGTCTGGCTCCTATAACTGTTTTTTCCCTCTCATGTGATCTTTCTGGCTCCTATAACTGTTTTTTCCCTCTCATGTGATCTTTCTGGCTCCTATAACTGTTTTTTCCCTCTCATGTGATCTTTCTTTCTGTCCCCTGTATCTATTTTTCCCTCCCAGGTGCTCTGTCTGGCTCCTATAACTGTTTTTTCCCTCTCATGTGATCTTTCTTTCTGTCCCCTGTATCTATTTTTCCCTCCCAGGTGCTCTGTCTGGCTCCTATAACTGTTTTTTTCCCTCTCATGTGCTCTGTCTGTCCCCTGTATCTATTTTTCCCTCTCATGTGATCTTTCTGGCTCCTATAACTGTTTTTTCCCTCTCATGTGATCTTTCTGGCTCCTATAACTGTTTTTTCCCTCTCATGTGATCTTTCTTTCTGTCCCCTGTATCTATTTTTCCCTCCCAGGTGCTCTGTCCGGCTCCTGTAACTGTTTTTTCCCTCTCATGTGATCTTTCTTTCTGTCCCCTGTATCTATTTTTCCCTCCCAGGTGCTCTGTCTGGCTCCTATAACTGTTTTTTCCCTCTCATGTGATCTTTCTGGCTCCTATAACTGTTTTTTCCCTCTCATGTGATCTTTCTTTCTGTCCTCTGTATCTATTTTTCCCTCCCAGGTGCTCTGTCTGTCCCCTGTATCTATTTTTCCCTCCCAGGTGCTCTGTCCGGCTCCTGTAACTGTTTTTTCCCTCTCATGTGATCTTTCTTTCTGTCCCCTGTATCTATTTTTCCCTCCCAGGTGCTCTGTCTGGCTCCTATAAATGTTTTTTCCCTCTCATGTGATCTTTCTTTCTGTCCTCTGTATCTATTTTTCCCTCTCATGTGCTCTGTCTGTCCCCTGTATCTATTTTTCCCTCCCAGGTGCTCTGTCTGGCTCCTATAACTGTTTTTTCCCTCTCATGTGATCTTTCTTTCTGTCCTCTGTATCTATTTTTCCCTCCCATGTGCTCTGTCTGTCCCCTGTATCTATTTTTCCCTCCCAGGTGCTCTGTCCGGCTCCTGTAACTGTTTTTTCCCTCTCATGTGATCTTTCTTTCTGTCCCCTGTATCTATTTTTCCCTCCCAGGTGCTCTGTCCGGCTCCTGTAACTGTTTTTTCCCTCTCATGTGATCTTTCTTTCTGTCCCCTGTATCTATTTTTCCCTCCCAGGTGCTCTGTCCGGCTCCTGTAACTGTTTTTTCCCTCTCATGTGATCTTTCTTTCTGTCCCCTGTATCTATTTTTCCCTCCCAGGTGCTCTGTCCGGCTCCTATAACTGTTTTTTCCCTCTCATGTGATCTTTCTTTCTGTCCCCTGTATCTATTTTTCCCTCTCATGTGATCTTTCTGGCTCCTATAACTGTTTTTTCCCTCTCATGTGATCTTTCTTTCTGTCCCCTGTATCTATTTTTCCCTCCCAGGTGCTCTGTCTGGCTCCTATAACTGTTTTTTCCCTCTCATGTGATCTTTCTTTCTGTCCCCTGTATCTATTTTTCCCTCCCAGGTGCTCTGTCTGGCTCCTATAACTGTTTTTTCCCTCTCATGTGATCTTTCTTTCTGTCCTCTGTATCTATTTTTCCCTCTCATGTGCTCTGTCTGTCCCCTGTATCTATTTTTCCCTCTCATGTCTCTGTCTGTCCCCTGTATCTATTTTTCCCTCCCAGGTGCTCTGTCCGGCTCCTGTAACTGTTTTTTGACTCTCATGTGCTCTGTCTGTCCCCTGTATCTATTTTTCCCTCCCATGTGCTCTGTCTGTCTGTCCCCTGTATCTATTTTTCCCTCCCAGGTGCTCTGTCTGTCCCCTGTATCTTTTGTTTCCTCCCATGTGCTCTGTCCGGCTCCTGTAACTGTTTTTTGACTCTCATGTGCTCTGTCTGTCCCCTGTATCTATTTTTCCCTCTCATGTGCTCTGTCTGTCCCCTGTATCTATTTTTCCCTCCCAGGTGCTCTGTCTGGCTCCTATAACTGTTTTTTCCCTCTCATGTGATCTTTCTGGCTCCTATAACTGTTTTTTCCCTCTCATGTGATCTTTCTTTCTGTCCCCTGTATCTATTTTTCCCTCCCAGGTGCTCTGTCTGGCTCCTGTATCTGTTGTTTCCTCCCAGGTGCTCTGTCTGGCTCCTGTATCTGTTTTTCCTCCCAGGTGCTCTGTCTGGCTCCTATAACTGATTTTTTCCTCCCAGGTGCTCTGTCTGGCTCCTGTATCTGTTTTTCCTCACAGGTGCTCTGTCTGGCTCCTGTATCTGTTTTTCCTCCCAGGTGCTCTGTCTGGCTCCTGTATCTGTTGTTTCCTCCCAGGTGCTCTATCTGGCTCCTGTATCTGTTTTCCCTCCCAGGTGCTCTGTTTGGCATTCGAACTCTCCCTACACTCTCTACACTTGTGGATGGGACGGAAAAATATTACGTCATTCAACTGGTCCTGTTCTAAAAGAGATGACGTCACTCTCCGAGGCGCCAATTATCGCTGAAACGCCAATCACTGTCAACCCGCAATAATAATCTACACAGGGAGAGGGAATTTATTGAAGACCAGAGACTTTTTTTGGAATTTGGAATTGATTCTTTCTTTATTACTTGAGGGACAGACAGTGGATAATCATTGGTTGGTTCGCTACATTAAGAGACCAGATGGAGACGTAGAACTCTACAACTGCTATTAGTAATTATTACCGCGTCACGCGATTGGTATTTTATTATTTGTATATAAGGCTAACAATAATAACGCCCTTGCAGTGAATTATAATACTATAAAGTTATAAATTGTTTTCTTTCCGCGAAGTATAATAAGTACTTACTGCGTGGTGTAGTCCAGGGTTTTTTTTTCAAAATGTCCGCTGTGAAAAGTTTCTAAATGGCTAGGAAAAATTTAGAGAATCTCTAATTTGTTTAGAAAACCAAAATAATTTGCCCAATGACGAATTTGACAGATTAATTTTGAAAAGTGGGCCATGCATTACTTCCTGTATTGCTTTGTTTTCTACTTTATTCAACCATACGGTATTGTACTGGTACTGTAAGTCGTATACTGTATGTCATAAGTCAAAATAAATTATGGAACACATTGGTTTAAAATGGAGCGCTTCCGCTGGTATATCATAAGTCGTTTGTTACGACACATGAGTCGAAAGTGAATAAAGTGATTATGTCCCATGTTCCACCATTTGACATACGACTGATGGGTTATATCCGGCAAGAGGCCTGTGATTGGTTACTTTGGGTAGCAGCAAGCCAGAAAATATTGTACAGCAATTTATTGTGTTCCATTAAATGTTAGGCGCATCTTATATTTTTTAAGGAAATACTTATGACTTACCAGTAGAGCCCGGGAGATATGCCTACTTTTCACATCAACGGACTCAGACAAAATCTGAAAGCGATTTATAACATTCGACTCATGAGTTACCAGTGGGGCGAGGGCCTACGTAATCTTACATATCATCGAAACATTAAACTAATAAAGACCTACTACCCTATGTAATGCAGCTTTGGTAAATTAATGCCATTTTTATTGGGAAGGAATATTCCACATGATTGGGGTGTTGGGACAGTAAAATAAGTATAAAATTTGTAACACTGTAAATTATGGGAATGTCAGTGAAACACTCTTAGAATGTAACACAGTTGTTCGCGCTTTTGAAGACCTTTAGCAGTTTAACCTGCCAAAATTTATATGTCTTTTAGTTAATTAAAACCACTTTAGCATACGAGAATAATTTATGCTAATACGCAAAACATTAGCCGAAGTCAGCCCATGCGCGATCATTCACCCGATGGATCTACACCCGGGAGACTGAATTCGGATGCTTGAATTGTATTATTACAGTGTAAGGTTGCAGTGTATACCTAATGTATTATTCGATAGATCGTTAATAATTAATCTCTGACAGATATTATTGGCTTTCGGGAAATATTAACAGTTCCTTTAGGACGTGGCGCTTTATCTATTTAAACAGAACTAAGACTTATACTAAACGCAACGATACTGCCTATGATTAAAGTATAAAACGTATTCTTTAGGAAATACTTTGTTACCAATCACAATCATACACACTATTCTGCCGACAGTCAGTACATTTGATCACACATAAAGAGAGCAGTAATTGACTCACGTAGGGTCTGCTAAATAACATTGGATTCAATACACACCACATTAATATAAATCGCAATTGTTATGTATAGCCGGTCTCTCTAACCTGTAGTGTTATCAAGAAAATTGGGAATTGGGTGATTTATCCGTATTATCCAAATAGCAATATTTCCATCAACAAATATTTACAATTAATAACTGACGGTAAAATAACAGTACAAACAATATGATTAATGAGTTAGGTGATATTCGATTCGGTAACAGTTTATACTTTCGATAATTCAAGCAGTTTACGGTACAGCAGTATCTATCCAAAAATGCCGGTGTTTCTGGCTTAGACAGCAATAACAACAAAAGTAACAAGAAAAAACAGTAAGACTGAACACTCTCCTTATGATCGGCAGAAAAGCTACACGTCGACAGGAAAAACCGCCCTGATTGGCCCAAGCCAAACAAAGAACCACGCGGCCAATGGCTGTTTCCATGTCAGCAACCAGCTGCTAGATGTCGTAATATGAATCATCACGGCTAAGCTGTGAAAGGTGGTTGGTGCATTACAAGTTTTTGTCTTACCATGTCCGCTAAAACACGTATATAGCAGAATGATTTTTATGTCCGTTAAAACACCTGTAAAGGTACCTTGCGGGCGAGGGGAATATATATACAGTTAGAAAACCTTTTTTAGAGTATTCCAGCGCCTGGGGGGGAACTGGCCAGCAAAGGCAAACGTATCAGTTATCCCACAAAAGCTTTTACACCGCTCCCAGAAAATGGGATTTAAGTCTATAAAATATACAAAATCACAGTTTCTAAAATACAAAAATACTCTAAACAGTTAGTCTTTCTTGCGCGGACGGCGTTTACGCAGTTTTTTGAAGCTAGCAAGAGTCCTTTTCTCTTTGGGGCGAGCCACTTTACTAGGAGGGCTATAACTCCTGGGTGAAGGGTGCAATATGATTGCATCAGAAGGTATGGGATTGCGATCGGTATATCCGCCGGTCGAAGTACCGGGTTGATTAACATCAACGTCAGGGGAGAGGGGTCTAACGGCTTTGAGAGCTCGTTTCAAGACAGCCGCTCTTACGGGTCCTTTACGAGTGGTCTGAACGAGGGCCGTGGGTGGACCATAGGCCGTTAGAAACTTCCTTGGTTTAATGGTTCTTTCTAACTCGCGTTCGCGGGCTCGATACTCGTAAGGCCGTCGATATACTTCTTGTAACTCAGGGTGTGAGTTGACGAATAAGTCTCCATAGGCAGGGTCTTGACGGATAAAGTTTATTAAGTTGTAAGACTGGATGTCACTCGGATTAATGCTCCTGAGAAATTTACGCACATATTTGGTTGAAATACATTCTCCAACGCGCTTCAATAGTTCATAACTTGATAGGCGCGATTTCTGCTCGACGGAGGCAAACAAATATGGATGGAACGCATAAACTCCTTCGTAGGCGCGTCCGGGATAATAGCGATGGCGTGAGTCACAATGTAAATCAGCGTTCGCTTCCCAAGCTCTGATATAACGTAGTACAATCATTTCATCTACGCTCTCTAAATCATGGTTAAAGGGACAATCAAAGCTGGCGTGTCCTTTTAATTGACAATGATGACATTGAGTCATAAATTGAGGGCAAACCGCAAAAATATGCAAATTATTAAATCTGCAATACGCGCAATAAATTTCCATCGCCGGTTGTTCGTGGAAATAGGAACAGCGGACGTTTGTGTCCATGGGCGTAACATGGTCTCTCGATGCGCATAACCGACAACGTTGCCGAGAAACATAGTTGGCATGGCGATAATCGTACGCAGTGAGACACTGTGGACCTTGATACCATTCTAGGATGTAATCGTTGTCGTTGTTCCGGGCGCAATAGGCTGAATCTCCTCAGATTCTAGGCATATTGGTTCGTCTTCCCAGTCTGTTACGAATATAATTTTCGTGATCTATTCTCGGTTTATCGTTACGACTCCGCTGGGTATGATATTTAAATAGAACCATTTCCCTTTCGGCGTATACATCGTCCGTATCATGTAAATCGATAGGATGGCCGGTAGTTAAGAAGTCTATATACGTACCATTACGATTCGTATAGCGAGCGGTGAATTTTCTATAGTCCGCTTCGCGCGTAAGTTGTTCCTGGGACATCGGCGGTTCGATATAGCGCCCATCGTCCTCCGTAATAGTCGGATCAGCTTCACCGCGTATCAAGCTATCCACAAACGCTTGTAAAGGTAGAGTATATCGCTCTCTAATACCAAGGTCATCTTCTATTAATTCCGTCATATTTGCTATCTGAGTTTGTTAATATCAATATACGTTAATATTTTAGGTAAGCGGGCGTCGCTTCCTACTAGGCCTTTTGCCCCCGGACAGTGGGTTTCTCAGCGCCGATGTACCGCTGTCGCAGTGTTTACGCCAACATGTAGCACAGCACGACAACGATAACCGGCACAAGTCCCACCACTGTCCGTCCCAAAGGCTTGAATCCACTTGAGGTTATCTCGGTAGAGTTAGGGCTATTTTACAATTGCGATTAGCTACTGTAAACACACTTTAGTAGTAACATTCACCTATAAACGCACAAATTCCATACAATCATTACTTACTGCACACATGCATACCATTTGTCCGTTAGTCAGTGTCTTCCAGAATGTCACGTATTTACTATGTATCCTTGGATACTAATAGTGCGCTATGTATACTCTTATGCTACGCAATGGGGCAAGCCTTTTATTGTTCCCTTAACTTGCTTCTAATTCTAGCGTGGGTGTTGCCATGGTGACATTATGGAAAACTAGCGGTAGAATTAGGGCAATCCTCATGCATACAGATCTGGGATGTTATTTAATAGTAATTCTTTAATTGTCAATATCCTCTTTATGCATGATTTTATAAATTTTATCGGCTATTGACTATATGCTGGAGATTCTCACACTCTAATACACTCAATATGAATCTCCGCTCCCATGATCTATTAATTACTGGAATTTTGGGAATGTTATAAATTGCACAAAATGACAATTTATGAAATTCATTCGAGTATGAATTTAATTTATTCCCGTGAATTTTATTATTTGATGTTAAATGGACATAAATTTTATTCCAGAGCAAGTCTGGGGACATAAGATCCTTAATTCTATGAAATTTGTCTTTTAAGAGTATCGGTAAGTGCTACGATATCTTAATCGACTGGAAATTTTAAAGGATCGGGATTTTACAGATTTTAATAAATATTAAATTAATATTTAGGATGGGCACCAATTTATTCCAGAACTTGTCTGGGGACGTTAACCACTGATTCTAGAATTTGTCTTTCAAGTATATCGGTGGGTGCCACGATATCTTAATCGACTAGAATTA